>JAPFBL010000939.1:0-110069 GCA_026182355.1 Hermatobates lingyangjiaoensis | reverse complement strand
AATGAATTTTCTACTATTCTATAATTTATTATTATATTTTGGAATACCACGTATCAAATCTGTACTAATAATGTTATTTTCTACTATTCTATAATTTATAATTACATTTTGGAATATCACGTATCAAATCTGTACTAATAATGATATTTTTTATTAGTCTGTATTTTCTAATTATATTCTGCAATACCTCGTATCAGCTCTGTTCTAATAATGATAGTTTCTCCTATTCTGTAATTTATAATTATATTTTGGAATACCAGGTATCAAATCTGTACTAATAATGTTATTTTCTACTATTCCATAATTTATAATAATATTTTGGATTACCACGTATCATCTCTATAAGGGATACTGTGTAACAAAATAGGAGTGAGAGAGACAGAGATTGAAAAAGGAATGAATACCAGTATTTAGGTATAACCATCCTTCTCATAACTAAAAATGTTTCAACCCAATAAAACATCAAATTCCACAGCTTTTTTAAACCAATCTTTAAATACCATAAAAATATATCATAAATGAAATTAGAAGAAGGAAATATCCAGTAATTACCATTTGAAAAGAAACAGGCCTGCTATTGTCGCCTTGAGGAAGGTTGTTACGTGGCGAAACGTCTGTTTAGTTATTCCACATGATTATAGGCCGTTATAGAGGTCTTCTTTCTTTAAGCCCGTGTAATGATGTATTTATGCTAATAATGAGGGCAGATTTAAAAAAAAGAAACACTTTTATTTGAAATAACGTTCTTTTTTAGTATTCGATTTTTTTTTTTTTTAAAAAAATTAAACATTGACTTATGATTATTTAAATTACAGACAATGAAATTTGTAATAGTTTCAGTTTTTTTTTTTGGGGGGAATTCATCTATATTTTGATTACTTTAAATAGTTTTAGAAAAGATATACTCACAAACAAATATTTTTCTTTACTCTACTAAACATCTTTGCTTGTAAATTTTCAAACTATGGCTAATTTTTTTTTTTGTTTTCTAACGTTCATACTTATAAGGCTATTACATTTTAGTGCTGTTCTAGGTAGCAAAAATTGTGGCTCATTTATTATTTTTTATACCCTTTTTAGTAATAGGCGAAGGCTTCATGACTTGTGTACTTCATGACTTCTAACTCAAGTGTGTTTAGGGTAGAGATCTTAACTGGCTTGGCTTCCTATAGGCTCATCCTAACTTTTAAGAGAAAAAAAAAATTACAATGAAATGTACCTGCCTTCGAATAAAAAACAGATGTACCCTATACCCCCACCCATGTCCATTCCATTTCCAGTCAGTCTTATTCAGAGGCAGTCATCCTTAGGTAAAGTACTTTCCGCCTTATTTTATATTAATTTTTGTACTTATTTACTTTGTACTATAGATAACTCTCTGGTGTCATTGTATTTTTTAGTTAATGCCTGAGGAAGAACACTACGTGTTCTAAACGCGTTGTTTATATCATTAAAATTTTTATATGTGGAGACCAATTTCATTAGATTTTTACCCTACAATGAGTAAATACCACATAATAACTGATTACACTACATTAGAAATAATTTATTATGTTTCACAAGCTCTGTCTAGTAACAAACTTATCAGATTTCGTCTATCACTAATTATACAAAAAAATAATAAGGAATAAAGCATATAAATAAAATCTATAGCATGATATTTAAATTGAAAAAAAAACATGGACAAAAAAATTGGCATGATTACAACTTAAATAATTAGGGAAATTTTCTCTTTGCTTCCTCAGACAATATTTAAAAAAAAACTTATGAAATAGTAAAATAGATATTTTTCACTATTTAATTTTCATATTTATCTGTAATTAATATATATGTTCTTTTTATATGTGTTCCATATTAATTTTGAGTTTAAGATGTGATCCTGTTTTATTTTTTACAATTATTTCAAACGAATAAAATTAAGTACTGTAAATTAACAGCATTGGTCAAAAATTACACTTTTTTTTTATATTTATGCGTACAATCATAAATTTATAGATTTTTTTTTTTTTTTAATAATATTATTGTGAATCATGTTCGTTTTTATTTGATCGTTTAAGTGTTATAAAAGTTTGGTTCAGTTAGAAATTTTTAATGAATGATATTATTTCATAACAACATTAGATAAATTAAAAATAAACACTTACAGTCGCTAATTTTTTGGATTGAACCGTCTTCAGGAAAAGAAAAGACAGGGAAAAAACAAATATATCTTGAATCAAATTTTATAAAAATGCTAAATAGAATAAAATTATAATTTCCCATGACTACTATTGAAATTAATGAAATATTTAAAAAGAGATGTAACTAAAATTTTTTTTCAAAAATTTTAATCATTTAACTACATAAATGTATATAAATTGTTAAAATTGAATGTAGATAAAAATTAGATAAATTAAAAACACACACTTACAGTTGTTAATTTTTGGATTGAACCGTCTTCAAGAGCCTAAGATAAGAGCGGAAAAAAATGAAGTTCTCTGGTACAGAAATCAGTGCCTTTTGTTTCTGTCTCTTATCTCTCCTGAAGACGGTTCAAAGAGATAATTACAGACAATAAGTGTGTGTTTTTAATTTCTCAATATTTCTTCATCTAGATTAAATTTATTTGTCAGTTTTGGATCGTATTTTCATCGAACAGGTGTATATTTGTTATATATATATATATAACACAAACGACGTGTTAGACGAATGGTCACAGAACGATATCCTCCTGATCATTTGTGGTGATTTACTTCAATATGTAATATATATATATATATATATATATATATTTGTGTGTGTGTGTATGTGTGTGTGTGCGCGTGTTTTATTAAATTGTTTGACTGCTTTTATTCTTTCGTATTTTCTACATACATTTCCAATTTTCTGATTAAGGGGTTTCACTGTTAGGACTAAGTTTAGAATAAAGTCTAGTCGAGGGTTTTGTCCGGTTAACATTATTGTTCCTTTAAATAATATCAATTTTATTTTCTTAGTTAAAAAAATTCTTATGTCTACCTATAAAAAGATTTTAAAAGAAAACCGAAACGTCGGCAACAAGAGTTTGATTTTTTATCATAGAAAATTGACCGTAGACCGATTAGAGAACACACCTATATATATATATTTATATATATAAAGATTTCACATAAACACGTGAAATAACAATCAATGATCAAATCACAATAAGAAATGGGAAAACAAGACTAAGATCTTTCAACCCTAACAAGCGGTCTTCGTCGGTTGGGTTTTTGACTCTGACGAAGACCGCTTGTTACGGTTGAAAGATCTTAGTCTTGTTTTCCCATTTCTTATTGTGGTTTGATCATATATATATATATATATATCGTATTAAATTGGACTGAAGCTTCCGCATTCACGAGTTTTTAACTGGTGTTTTCTATTTTCTAACTAGTTTTCTTTATCAGGGCGTGATATTATTGAGGAGTTGTCCCAAAGACAACGAAGACAAATTTCTATAGATTACTAAATAATATACTTTACTTACAAGCTTTCAATTTTACAGAAATCATTATCACGATAGTAGAATATATTTTGAGAACATAATATGTATATAAATGTACATAATAATAATAAATAACTACCTCACCCCCCCCCCCCCCCCACCAAAATAGTACTCTATTTTTAAATATGATTTTATTATCAAATTATTCTAAAATAAATCAATTAAACAGTACCTGCCTACTATATGTCCACCTCAAAACTTATTTAATTGTCTAAGTGTCAAAAAGGTTGTCATATCTGTTTATCGGACGCGATTGATGTTGAACTTGTGTTTTATAAAGTTTATCGGTTGTTTTTGAAACAAGCAAAATATTATTTTGCTATAAATTAATCGTGACAATTTAGTAGCGATTTAAAAAAAAAAAAAAAAAAGAAAAAGAATACCTCTTTCAGTATACTTAAAATATGATTATTAAACCAGGCATTAATCTATGCCTATTTACTTAGGAACACAACTACTTAATATACTCCTTATCCCAAAAAAAAAAAAAAAATTTGATAATCTGTTGCGATAATCTAAGATCCTTTAAACCTGATAGTTAACTTGAAGCAAAAATCACCCGCGTCTCCTATTCTCTTTCAGGTCATCATAGAGGTCAGAATCGTGTCTCTTTACGACAACATTATAACAATACTCTTTTTTAAACCGTCTAAAAAGAAAACAACTAGAATTATCTCAAAAGATGAATTAGAAATAAATCATTCATTTTATTTTTTTTTTTTTTAAAGGACACATTATGAAAAGTGAACTAAAAAAAAAAAAAAAATTAATATAATATATCTTGAATCTAAAATTCAAAATAGAATAATATGCTAATTTACTATAATTAGTATTAAAATTGATGCAATGTTAAAAAAAAAAGACGTAAATATAATCTTTTAAATTAATTCTAATAATTTTAACTATATATCACAAACGAAGATCGCTTGTTAGGATTGAATGATCTTCATTTTTTTCTGCTTTTTCTTATTGTAGTTTGAAACATTAACTATATATATGCATATATATATATATATATATATATATTGTATATTTATATATATATAATATAATATATATATATATATATATATATATATACATGGAAAGGTAGATATTTAACCAGATATTAACCAGATATTTCCCTTAGATCTTATTCACGTCCTGATGATGAATGAAACTATTTAATATATATATTATATATATATATATATATATAAATATATATTGATAAATGTATCGACCATGAAATAGAAACGGAACTAAAGTTTATTAGAACTGATATAGTTTTGATAACCTTTAATTCCGTATATATATATATATATATTATTGAATTGATAGCAGATTCTGCATTCATGATTTTCCTACTTATAGCTTCTATTTTCCTTACAATTTTCTTTTGAGAAGGTGATAATTGCCAAAGCAAGCTAGCATAAGGCATTCAAAATGCTGAAACTAAATAAATAGAAACGTTCAGTTTATATATATATATAAATGATCAAACCACAATAAGAAATGTAACCCAACAGTTGGGTTTTTGACTTTGACGAAGATTGCTTGTTACGGTTGAAAGATCTTAGTCTTGTTTTCCCATTTTCTTATTGTGGTTTGATGATTGATTGTTATTTCACCTGTTTAATGTGAAATCATATATATATATATATATAATATATATATTATATATATATATATATAAAGATTTCCAACTGACTCAGTTGGGTTTTTGACTCTGACAAAGACCGCTTGTTACGGTTGAAAGATCTTAGTCCTGTTTTCCCATTTTCTTATTGTGGTTTGATCATATATATATAAAATTATCTAGGACAGCAAACGTTTCATAGTAAACTATAGCTACACAGTAGATAGAATGACACCCTTACTGTTTCTAATTTTTGGTCTAACCATCATCATGAGGGAATTAAAAAGGACACCAAGTGCACCTGCGAATTGGATTAGTTCACCATACCAGCATAACTTACTGTACCTTATATTTTATTTATAATATTTTTTAAACAAATCATTAATTTAAAAAAAAAATTATTATTTAATATTTAATCAATTTTATTTTGATTTGCCTTAGAATCATAAGTGTTTGGGGGGGGGGGGGGATGAGGGGGCAAAAAAAAGTTGAATGAATTTTTTTTAATAGCCATGTTCACAGGCACCTTGTCAGCTAATTACTAGTTTTGAAACTTAGTTGTAATCCATTATTGGACTGGTCTGGTTTAATAGGTAATCAAAGGATGGGAGAGAGCTAAAGGCAAACGATATAGACGAGAAGAGGGTAGGGTTGTGGTTTTTTTTTTCCTTTTTTTTTTTCTTTCCTCTTCTAGTACACCTTATTTAAGGAAGAAGATTAAGAAGAGTTTATAAGAGAAAGAGAGATAGAGAGAGAATAAGACAAAAAGAAGATTACATAAAAGAGTTCAAATCATGAAAAACTAATTAGTTTTTCAGAAGACTAGAGGGAGTGAATCATTTAATTAATTATTTCTTGACTTATCAAAAAGTTATTGGAATCACGAAATAAAAATCTATTTTGATAGTACACAAATCATGAGAAATTGAAAATACTATACTTTTACTAGTAGAAATTATAGAGTATATAATACAGAATAATTAAAATATAAAATAACACCAATAAATATAAATATTATATAAATTTTAAAGCCAATTTCTTTGTTTTGTAAACAATGTAAAAACACAAAACTTTAAAAAATATCAATTTGCACTTCCTATGCAGAAATTTACTATACTATACGTAAATTATATGTAATTTTTACTACTTATGAAGCTAAGTAGTACTACTTAACTACTAAGTAGTACTACTTAACTACTAAGTAGTAGTACTATTTATGTACGACTACTTACTTATTTATTACTACATGCAAATTTACTAATAGTAAAATATAAAATAACACTAATAAATATGGACAATATCCATATTTAGTATTAAAAAGATTTCACATAAACACGTGAAATAACAACCAATGATCAAACCACAATAAGAAATGGGAAAACAAGACTAAGATCTTTTAATCCTAACAAGCGGTCTTTGTCAGAGTCAAAACTTCAGTTGGGTTTTTGACTCTGACGAAGACCGATTTTTACGGTTGAAGGATCTTAGTCTTGTTTTCCCATTTTCTTATTGTGGTTTGATCATTGATCTTTGATTGATCATTGATTATTATTTGATATTTAATAATAAATTCCATATTTAATATAATATAATTTATTATATAAATTTAAAACTGATTTCTTTGTTTTGTAAACAATATAAAAACACTAAGTTTAAAAAAATCAATTTGAACTTTCTATACAAAAATTTACTATACTATATGTAAATTTATGTAATTATATACTACTTAACTACTACTTATGTACTATTACTTACGTACGTAATACTTATGTATTACTATATGTAAATTTACTAATAGTAAAATATAAAATAACACTAATAAATATGGATAAATCCATATTTAATAATATAATCTATATTTAATATAATATAATTTATTATATAAATTTAAAACTGATTTCTTTGTTTTGTAAACAATATAAAAACACAAAGTTTAAAAAATATCAATTTGCTCTTACTATGTAAAAATTACACTCTAAATTTACTAAGAGAAATATATTAAATCACACCCATCAAATTTCTTTGTTTTGTAAACAATGTCAAAACACAAACTATGTTAAAAGACTATATCAATTTGCACTTACTTTGTGCAAATTACACTGTAAATTCATTAGCAGTAAATTATAAAATTACTCCAGTAGGTATGGATATTGTATTAATTTAAAACCAATTTCTATGTTTTGTTTTAAACAATGTAAAAACACAATTGTTAAAAATTTCAATTTGCAGTTACTATGTGTAAATTACACTCTATATTCTCTAAGAATAAAATATAAAATAATACCTATAAATATGGATATTTCATAGATATAAAACTTATTTATTTCTTCTTTAAATAATGAAAAAAAAAACAAAAAAATTAAAAAATATCAATTTCATATAACTATGTTGAAGTTAAACTGTAAATTCACTAAAATTAAAATATAAAATAAAACCAATAAATAAGAATATTATGTACATTTAAAACCGAATTCTTTGTTTTGTAAGCAGTGTAAAAACGCAAATTATGTTAAAAAAATCTCTCATTCCCGCTTACTATGTGCAGATTACACTGTCAATTCGCTAAGAATAAAGTATAAATAAATACCAATAAAGATGGCTATTATAGAAATTTGAAAGGAGAATTCTTTGTTTTGTAAACAATGAAAAAACCCAAGGTTTATAAAATTTCAATTTACACTTACAAAGTAAAAATTACAATGTAAATTCACTAAGAGTAAAATACAAAGTTTTTTTAATAAAAACCAACACGTTGGCAATGAGAGTTTAATATGAACCTGAAGAACTGACAGAGTCCTGATAAACTATGATATATATATATATATATATATATTTTATTGAATATGATCGCAGTTTCTGCGTTAATGACCTTTTTGTTAACTGATTCTAACTTCCTGGCTATTCTCCTTGTTGTAGTAGGTAAACTATCAATCAGGTTCGCCAATGACATTTCCAAGTAAAAGGGTCAAATTAAGAAAGAAATTTAAAAAACATGATCTAAATCTATAATCACTTTACACTAATACACGAGCTTTCAACATTCATATGTCATCTTCAGGTTAATACAAAATAAACATCAACTAAATAAATAAACTAAATAAAGAAGTTACAAATACTAATAGGTTAGAATCAGGAGGTTAAAATCAGTTAACAAAAAGGTCATTAACGTAGAAACTGCGATCATATTCAATAAAATATGCTTGAGAGAAGATCTGCTGCCAATATATACCAATATATATATATATATATATATATATATATTAACTAAAAAATGATAGATCGGGATGTGGTCAGTTTCTTCCACTTTCAATTCAAACTCTCATTGCCGACGTTTCGATTTTATTTAAAATCTTTTTCCAAAGGCCTACAAACAGAGGAAAACAAGAATTTTAATACGTACATTTTTTAAAACACAAACAAAAGAAGTACACTATGAAAAATTAAATACAATCTTGAGTATTAGGATAACAATGACAGAATAATGAAAAAAGAGAAAAAGATGGAGTCTAACTATAAAAAAAAAGTTTTTTACTATGTACTTACACAAGTAAGTTCCTCCAATTTCCAATACTCCTACTTGTGTAAGTACATCGTAAAAAACTTTGTTTTTATAGTTAGACTCCATCTTTTTCTCTTTTTTTATTATTCTGTCAGGGAGTGGTCTGGAAGAGAGGAAGTAGCGCAAAGCGGTTAAGCCCTCACTGTGATCTATGACACAGTGTACTAAAAACTGTGTGTACCGTTTGGAGTGTACCAAGTGTGATTCGTTCTACGTAGGCCAAGCATCCACCAAGCTTAGTCTCCGTATGAACAATCACAGAGCTTCAGTCAATAGTCGCTCCCATCTTCCCATTGCCATACATGCCAATAGCCACGGTCTCCCTTTTAATGAGTGCTACAGGTTACAGATTCTGCGACAAATACCCCCTGACAGCAAAGATCTCACACTACGAGCCTCCGAAGAAGCCCCATATTTGGCTATTAAGTGCGCGTAGTGCACCTGGCCTCAATCTAAAGCGATAATGTCTAAAAGTTCCTTGCCTTTTCACATTTTTTATTAAATTATTTCATTTGTTATTATTATTTGTATTCTTAGTTTTATTTTATTTTATCATAGCTTAGTCAGCACTTTTGTTTATGTATCAATTTCTCTGTATCAATTTCCCTTATTTTTTCATTTTTTTCTTTTTTATATATTTATTGTTTTCATATTCCATTATTTTATTTTATAAATTATAAATTAATTATAAATTGATTCCTGTCTACCTTATTTTCTGTGAACGGGCGCGCATGCGGCAACACTGTTGGTCTCCAACCGTCTCTGATCCAGTGCGCTTGGTTTCCCTCTCTTATCTCTCCTGAAGACGGTTCAAACCGAAAATTAGAGACTGTAAGTGTGTTCTTCTGATTTCTCTATGTTTCTTTGTTTATATTGAACTATATATATATATATATTATATATCCAGAGTCACCGCTTTGCCTTCCTGCGGGTTCTTCATCTCCTGATGACGATGATCGTCGAAATATAGAAGTGAGTTATTCCTGTGTCTATCTGTGACCTATCTTCTTTTTTCTTATATATATATATATATATATATATATATATATATTATAAATTTATTTATATATAGTTTCTATATGAGCAGTTTATTTTGAAAGTGGCCTAATTCCATTTTCCAAAAAAATTTAGCTAGCTATTTAAATAATTAGATTTTTACGTTATCTTTACCTTTTGCAGCAAATTGTACAAAATTTATTTAAAATTACTAAGAATTTTTATAACAAAAATTAGTTGATAAATAAAATGACAATATTTTTAAATTTTGTAAAACGCAAACCCTTAAATATCTCGATTTTAACATAAATGGAATTAGGCCACTTTCAAAATAATCGGCTCATATATATATATATCAATGATAAACCACAATATGAAATGGGAAACAAGACTAAGATCTTTCAACCATAACAAGCGGCTATATTCAGAGTCAAAGACCCTCTGGCGAAGAGCTCTGACGAAAACTGCATGTTACGGTTGAAAGACCTTAATATATATATATATTATATATATACGAAATTAAAGATTATCGGGACTCGGTCAGTTCTTCAGGTTCAGATTAAACTCTCATTGATAACGTTTCGGTCATTATTTAAAACCTTTTTCATAGGCAGAAGTATAAATTTTGAAACAGAAAAACTAAGTATCATTAGTAATACTTATTATATGTAAAAGCCATTACCAGTCAGTCTTATTCAGAGGCACTCATCCTTAGGTTCGTACTTTCTGCCTTATATTATTTTATATTAATTTTTGTACTTATTTACTTTGTACTATATATAACTCTCTGGTATCATTATATTTTTTAGTTAATGCCTGAGGAAGAACACTAAGTGTTCGAAACACGTTGTTTATATCATTAAAATTTTTATATTTGGAGACCATTTCATTAGATCTTTACCCTACAATACAAATAAAAATATATATATATACCTTGGTAGCAGTCCTTCTTCAACACATACATTATTGAAAATGAAACCAAATTATCTATGTCTGAGTCTTAGAATTTTTTAACAAGTTTCTAATTTTTTTCGTAATAAACTCTTTATTTTGTCTACACAAAAATATACATCTCCTATGTCGACATGTTTCGAATGATTAACATTCTTCTTCATTACAGTAATATATTTTTTTGTATTTTTTCTATTTTATTATAGATATATAAAAGTGATTACGGTGTGGGTTGTTTTTCTTCAAGTTTGAGATAATCGTGTCCTTATTCCTCTGGGGTGAATGACCAGGCGGTCTAACTACCTACCTGCTGTAAGGAAGGGTTTCTGGATGCCCTTGATTTGAATAAAGAGCGTTAAAATTTTGCCACTATTTTCAACCTGAATATTTAAAAATACCTTCAGGTTTTGAATTAATATAGCTTCTAAAATTCTCAGTTTATGGTGGTTATTTTTTTTGTTTATTATTTTTAAATTTGTAACCAATATCCTCTCGGATTTACTTTTACGTTACATTTTTCCTTCATATGCTTTTTGAAGTGCCTCAGCCATTAAATTCATTATGAACCTTTCCCGGAAAATTCCTCAGTTTCCCATTTCTTCTGTTCTTATTTTCCAGTAAACGTCTTCTGCCAATGAAGATGCATATTTTTCTTAGTCTTCCTGTCCTTTGTTGTTTCTTTTCAGAAAACAATTCCTGTCACTGAAGATGGCAACGATAGTTACTGATGTAACTTTTATCATTTTTCCGTTCGTTTGGTTGTTATCTCTCAGTAAACAACTCCTACCACTGAAAATGCTATCCGTTTCTTCTGCTCTTACCTTTCATTAAACAACTCATACCAATGAAGATGCCAGCTTTTGCTAGTTTTTCTGTTATTTTGATATTAATCATCCATAAAACAACTGAAGAAGCAAATTTCATCATTTTTTTGGGCAGTTTTGATGTTAACTTTCAGTAAACATCTCTTACTTTTGAACAACCAAACATTCTTCAGTTTTCCGTTCGTTTGGTTGTTACAGTAAACCACTTCTACTACTGAAGATGCAAACTTTCGTCAGCTTTCCATTTCTTCTGTTGTTATCTTCCAGTAAATAACTCCTACTATTGAAGTTGCAACTTCATCAGTTTTACGTAATAGTTGTTTTTTCCTTCCAAAAAACAACTATTACCACTGAAGATGCAAACTTTCCGTTTGTTTTATTGAAATCCTACCAATGAAAACAATACTATCACTGAGAATACAAATTTCGTATATTTTCTGTTTGCTTTTTTCCTACCTTCCAGTAAACAACTCCTACCACTAAAGACGCAACTTTCACAATGTCTCTGTTTTTTATTGTTATTATGGTAGCTTCTAACAATACTACTACTACCTGTTTTGATTTATCATCATGTCTCTCAACCTTTCGGTCATTTCATGAATAAAGTACAAGAGAACGATTCAACGTACTTCACAGTTTCCAACTCCAGTTCGTATCTTTTGAATGTCATAATTGCGACATACTTCTAACAGATGTTCAATTGTTTCTTCACCTGTCCCATAGGAGCACATCGAGCTATTAGATCTTTTGAACCGTTTGAGGTACTTCCTGAAATCCTCGTGTCCTGTAAGGACCTGGCATAACCAGTGGTTAACTCCAAAATTGACTATTCTAACTCGCAGTCCATCATCAGGGAAAAAGCTCAATGTCCATCTCATCGTTGTTCCTCTTTTCCATCGCTCATTTCACAGATTCAATGCCCTTCGTTTCAATGTCAATTCTCTGTCTTGTTCCCCAATTTCACTCGTAAATCGTGCCCAAAGTGGGAAAAGTCCCCACCTCAATCTAAACTTTTCAACTCTATATCTTGCCATAAAGTAAGTAGGTAATTGTTCTGCTATGACCTGTTTTGATCGCTGTGCTCCCTAGCCTTCCGGCCATAACACCTAAAGATCAAATCAGGCCGGGTATGACCTGCGAATACTACCTGCAAATACCACTGGCTATATAAACTTTCCCCAGTTTTCCTGTATTTTCTTGTTATTATCCAGAAAATAACTCCAACCACTGAAGAAGTAAATGTCATCAGTTTTATATTAGTTTTGATGTTACTCTTCAGTAAACAGATCCTACCACTGAATATGATACTTTTGTGTTTCTTTTATTGTTACCTTTCATTTAAGAACTACTACTACCACTGAACATGTAATATTAGTCAAATTTAATATTTTTTTACTGCTATCATTCAGAAAACAACTACTAGTTAACATCGTTTAGGCTTGGGATCGACGTCCTAAAGTCTTCTCCAATGGACGACTTACTCAGATGTATTCATCTCGAGGGCCAGGCGGGGATCGAACCCCAGACTTAACCATACGTTAGGTTAGGTTAGGTTGCAGTGGCAGTCCAACAAGGGAACACACTTAGGCCGATCATTGGCCCTTTATGATACCATAGAATGAAGATTGATTTTACAGTGGGAGTCCTAAATTTTGCCTAACTCAAGTGTATTTAGAGTAGGGATCTTTAACGAGTACCTGACATCGTACAGGCTCAGGACCGACAGTTTAACGTCCTTCTCCGAGGGACGACGTGCTCAGATTTATTCACCTCCCGCGTGAATAAATCGAGGGCCAGGTGGGGATCGAACCCCGGTCCTATCAGTTCAGAGGTGAGCACGTAACCACTGAGCTAGCCTGACCCCTTAACTATACGTTAAATACTGACCTAACCTGGCCCCTTGGACTTTCTTAGACCGACAATTGACTCTGTCATTTATATATAATATTCAGTGTAATTTTAGAACACATATTTCTATAATACAAAATAAAATAGCAAAGACTTTACTACTAGAGTTATTAAAAAAAAAAAACTTCAACCACTGAAGATAAACACTCTTCATTTTTCTCTTTGTTTTATTGTTACCTGTCATTAAACAATTCATACCACTGGATATTCAAACTTTCCCCAGTTTTCCTGTATTTTGGTGTTATCATCCAAAAAATAACTCCAACCACTGAAGAAGCAACATTTCATCAGTTTTATATTAGTTTTGATCTTTCTCTTCAGTGAACAGCTCCTACCACTGAATATGCTACTTTCGTGTTTCTTCTATTGTTACCTTTCATTAAAGAACTCATACCAATGAAGATTCAAACATTGTTTAGTTCTCTGTTTGTTTTATTGCTATATATCAGTAAAAAAAAACTCCTACCACTGAAGATACACCTTTTTTTTTTTCATCATGCAATCATAGTTTTTAATGCCTTAGCCAATCAATTCAAATCTGTTATATTTGTTTTGTTCCTTTAATATTCCCCAAAATACATATTCCTTTCATTTTTGCATACAATTTCAATAAGTTAATTATTTGTTATTTACAGATACATAAAAAAAAATAAAAATTGATTATAACTTAGATATCCCTTATAATTTATCGAATGTAAATCAAATTCAACAGAGAAAATACTTTCAGTCCACAATATCAGTACTGGATTTAACAAATATTCTGGTTTGACGTTACCAATATTATAACTGATAATTATAAAAATAATGCAAGACTAATATTGACATAAAGACAGTTATAATTCAACAGAATAAATGTATTTCGAGTACATATTTCGTTCTTTAGGAGTTTTTATTTAATCATAAATAATTAATTCTTAATTGTGTTTTATAATAAGTGAAATACGCATATTTAGAAAAGTATGCATTTACCATGATAATACATGTTTTAAGAATTTTGGAAATTAATATCACTTTTTTTTTTTTTTTTTTTTTATTGTTAGAGAACAGCATGCTCCACCCGAAGGCACCACACGCATCAAAATCTTCAATGCTACACAACAATCTCCATCATGCTACGCAAATACAGCTTAAATATATAATGACTAACAACAACAAAATAACCACAATGACAACAGAGCAATTGCCATCAGAGCACACAGATAATAAAGGCTATCATAATCAACTCAGTAAATTAAAATATTTGTTAACCACTTCCCCGAAGGCACCGACTAGGCCCTCCTCCAACAAAGCTGCAAGCTGCGGGGGCCACGCACCTCTGGCAGTCACCACTTTTCTCTCCATCCTACTCCTCTCTGAGTTTAACTCAACGTAGTCGAACAGGAGGTGTTGCACCGTTTGAGGTGACCTACCGTCACAGCTACAACCTGGAGAGTTGACAAGTTTCAGGCGGGGGACTGTAATGTTATAACCCAAATAAAACATAATACAGAACTTTCACTTAATTTTCTCTTGTTCAAAATTGCAGTTAAAAAACTTGATTAGATTTTGGACTATGATCTGTATTACTTAATTTAGTGAAGTTGTTTTCCGGATCAGAATAACGAAACAAGAGGAAATCTGACAATAGTTGTATCTTCAGTGGTAGGAGTTGTTTGCTGAAGGGTAACATTAAAACTCACAGAAAACTAATGAAACTTGTTTCTTCAGTGGTTGGAGTTGTTATCTGGATGATAACATCAAAACAACAGGAAAACTGGTGAAAGTTTGAATATCCAGTGGTATAAATTGGGTTACTTGTCGTTGCATCTACAACACTCTTGGCCTCCCTTTCTCATTTCTCCTGGAGACGGACTACCCAAAAATTTGGGTCTGTAAGTGTGTTTCCTCACTCTGTGTATTATTATTCTTCAATTTTGAACTGGTATTATGTCCAGTTTGGAACTTATTTCAGTATATTAAGTGATATATATATATATATATATATATATATATATATATATATAAAGATTTCACATAAACACGTGAAATAACAATCAATGATCAAACCACAATAAGAAAATGGGAAAACAAGACTAAAATCTTTCAACCGTAACAAACGGTCTTCGTCAGTTGGGTTTTTGACTTTGACGAAGACCGCTTGTTACGATTGAAAGATCTTAGTCTTGTTTTCCCTTTTCTTATTGTGGTTTGATCATTGATTTATATATATATATATATATATATATATTATTGGTTAGTTGGACTCCAACCGTCGCATCACAAGTGCGCTTAGTGTCTCTATCACAACTCTACTGATGATAGAGATAGGATATGAATATTCATATGTATATATATAAATATATATTGTTAAATAACGCCCCATATTTGGCTTGTATCGGCTTCTTACACAATTTCTCCAGTTTCCGGAATTCCTTCCTCGTTTCTTCATTAAAACTATAAAGTCTATCACCAATATTACTAGTCGACATGTTTCGAATGTATTACATTCATCATCAGGACAATAATGAGAGTAATAGTAGGAAAGCTAGTTATATATATAGAGATGGATTATTAATGGAATGTTTACAGGGCATCGCCCTGTATCACGGTGCATTATGAGGGACTAAGGTAGGGTGGTTGGGCTCACCTACTACCTGGCTAATCTGGGTGTTTCTGTTTGCAAATAGTTTTAAAATTTGACAAGAATTATTAACTTGGATATTTATGGCTGGTTGCTTTTCTTGAATAATTATTGCTTCTAATAGTTGTAATTTAAAATGATTTCTTTCTCGAGCGATAATTTTCGTGGAATTTACCATCATTTCTCTTGTGAGTATAAATATATATATATATATATATATATATGTAAATCGGCAGTAACTCTTCTTGTAAGTAGATATTATTAAAAGTGGCATTACCTTCTGCTCTCACGATTTTTAATCTGGTGGCCTTCATCTTGCGAGCGATTTTCCAATCTTGCCGTTTGTGTATTTTTTTTTTTAATTTATAATTTATTACTCTTTAGGGGATATTAATAAATATAAGTGCACAATAGTTTCCCTACATTGATTTATGCTTAATGGCATGTTGTCACTCTTATAATTATTTCTACATTACATTATTAACAGTTAAATTGAATATTTTTTTTTGTTTTAATAAATTGAATTATAATTTTAAAATGGCATATTGAGATTGTCTCTAAAAAGAAATATTTCGATCCCATTTATTGTGTGGTCTCCTTTAAGGTATGAGGTCTTGGAAAGGGAAAAAAAAAAGAGACAAAGAAAGTTGGATGGTTTTAGAAGGTGTGTGTGTGTGTGTGTGTGTGTGTGTTTTGTAGTTTGTGGTGGATGGGGGGAGGGGGGGGTGAGAGAAGAGTGAAAGAGAAAGAAAACAGTTAAGGAAAATATTTGGGTGTAGGAGAGAGAGGAGAGAGAGAAGAGAGAAAAAAAATGTCAACTCTCAACTAGGCAGGTGATTTATACATGGACCTTCTCCTGACGCTCGGTTAAGGTAGAGCGACAAACCTTGGGGTGGAACAAAACTTAACTGGTTTAGTTTTATTACTATAAAAAAAAAAAAGAAGAAAAAAAGGGAACGTGCTTTTGATGTCAGTTTTAAAACAAACGTGGGAACAAAAAAAAAAACAAAAAAATTTCCCACATAATAGCTGCAAAATGAATTTTTATTTGCTAAAATTTTTACGATTCATTTGGAATTTTTCTTTATTATCTCTGTCAAAAATTAATAGCCGATCAATAAAATAAATGTTTTGGATTAACCCTTAACAATGAGGAGGATTAATGAAATTATACAAAATTTGTAGCAATAAAAGAAAATACAATTCAGAGGAAATATACTAAATTCCACCTGTTAAGACTATCTCGTTAATTTTGGTATAACATGTCAGAAATTATTATTGAGGTATATATATATAATGATAAAACCACAATATGAAATGAAAAAAAAGACATGGTTTAATAATTGATTGTTATGTTTATGTGAAATCTTGTATATATGTTTATATGATCAAACCACAATAAGAAATGGGAAAACAAGACTAAGATCTTTCAACCGTAACAAGCGGTCTTCGTCAGAGTCAAAAACTCAATTGAGTAGGGTTTTTGACTCTGACAAAGACCGCTTGTTACGGTTGAAAGATCTTAGTCTTGTTTTCCCATTTCTTATTGTGGTTTGCTCATTGATTGTTATTCAAAACCACAATATGATATGAAAAAAAGACGTGGTTTGATAATTGATTGTTATGTTTATGTGAAATCTTGTATATATGTTTATATGATCAAACCACAATAAGAAATGGGAAAACAAGACTAAGATCTTTCAACCGTAACCAGCGGTCTTCGTCAGAGTCAAAAACCTAACTGAGTTTTTGAGTTTTTGACTCTGACGAAGACCGCTTGTTACGGTTGAAAGATCTTAGTCTTGTTTTTCCATTTCTTATTATGGTTTGATCATTCATTGTTGTTTCACGTGTTTATATGAAATCTTTTTATATATGTTAATATATACAAGACGTATGCAATACATATATGCAATCCTATATAAGTGTTAATGTGAAATCCTTTATATATGTATATACAATGATCAAACGACAATAAGAAATCGGAAAACAAGATTAAGATCTTTCAACAGTAACAAGCAGTCTTCGTCAGAGTGAAAAACCCAAATGAGTTGGGTAGATGGGATTTTGACTCTGACGAAGAACGCTTGTTACGGTTGAAAGATTTTAGTCTTGGTTTCCCATTGCCTACAGTGGTTTGATCAATGATTGTTATTTCACATGTTTATGTGAAAACCTTTTTACTATATATGTATATACTTGTACGTACATGCTTTCCCATGAACATGTGAAATAACAACCAATGATCATAGCCACAATATGTCGGTTTTAGGTTTGGTTTTTGTTTGTGGTTTTAACTCTGACGAAGACTGCTTGTTACGGTTGAAAGATTTTAGTCTTTTTTTCCCCATTTCATATTCGGTTTGTTCATTGATATGTATATACATACAAGATTTCACATAAACATATGAAATAATAATGAATGATCAAAACACAATATGAAGTGGGAAAACAAGATCTTTCAACCCTAACAAGCGGTCTTTGTCAGTCAAAACCCAACTTTGACTCTGACGCTCGTTACGGGTGAAAGATCTTAGTCTTGTTTTCCCATTTCATATTGTAGTTTGATCACTTATTGTTATTCAACGTGTTTATGTGAAATATATATATATATATAAAGATTTCACCTAAACACGTGAAACAACAATCAATGACCAAAGCACAATAAGAAATGGGAAAACAAGACTAAGATCTTTCAACCGTAACAAGTGGTCTTCGTCAGAGTCAAAAACCCAGCTCAGTTGGGTTTTTGACTCTGACGAAGACCGCTTCTTACGGTTGAAAGATCTTAGTCTTGTTTTCCCATTTCTTATTGTGGTTTGATCATATATGTATATATTATGGCTTAAGTTACTCTGATTCACACAATGAATAGTGTAATTCTAGTGAAAGAAACATACTCTGACGAATTATCATAGTTTCAATTATTACTATTATCTCTTATTACAACCTACCATTTGATTTTCAAATACTCTTTTTTTTTTTTACATATTATTCCTCATTAGTATTGGAATTGTTTCTTTTTGTAGAAAAAATTCTTACGTTTATTTATATTTACTTTACATATTTATATTTTTGTTTGTATGTTTTTTTTAAAATAAATCATTATACATGGACACTTCATTGAATTTTTTAATAATAAATTTGAATTTTATAAAAGTGAACGGATAAATAGTTTTTAAAAAAATAACTTTTAATTCCTAATGGACAATCAAAAACTTCAAATATTATTTTAAGGGAAAAAAATTGTGACACTAATACCAATATATATGATAGAATAAAAAAAAATATTAAACTATATTTTTAATTAATTAATTTAATCCAAAATTTGGTAATATGTTTACTTATGGTAATTATTAAATATAAAAATTTATGAAAGTTTGTCATTTTTGACGGAAATAATAAGTGGCAATACTGCTCTGCTTACAACATTGTGATGTGGTAATATTAAAAGGAATGTAATTTATCAATATTATTTATTTTTTTTAAAAAAAACTGTTTTGATGACAACACTGAGGCCTAGTATAATTAAAGGGACAAATTAGTTAATAAAAAGGTAATATTTACTTCGAAATGGACAATGAAAAATATTTAAATATTATTATACTAGCAAACGTACCCCTTTTATTGGAATCAAAAATTCTATTGTAGGGTATAAATCTAATGAAATGATCTCCACATATAAAAATTTTAATGTTATAAACAACGCGTTTCGAACACGTAGTGTTCTTCCTCAGGCATTAACTAAAAAGTACAATGACACCAGAGAGTATTTTTTAGGTAATGCCTGAGGAAGAACACTATGTGTTCGAAACGCGTTGTTTATATCATTAAAATTTTTATATGCGGAGACCATTTCATTAGATTTTTACCCTACAATGAGTAAATACCACATAATAACTGATTGCACTACATTAGAAAAATTCTATTATATTTGGTATTCCAAAATACCATGGAATACCATATCAATTATATTATTATACTAATACTCTAATTAGAAATTATAGAATAGTAGAAAATACCATTATTAGTACAGTGTTAAGCAAATGCCTCTGTATACACTACATTAGTTTTCTGTCCTTCAGGTTCATGGAAGAACAAACAGTTGGAATCTCTGACTCTTGAGCAAGTAAACTACAGTTGACCATGTGAGAAAAACTTGGTCTCACTAACTTGAATTCTTACGTTAGATAAGGTTTCCCTTTGCGACTTAGTTAACGTCAATGGGAAATAGACTCTGAAAGGACTTTGCAATCGCTTCAAATAAGGCTCGGAATAAATGGTATGCAGAATATATACACAGACTCCCCAATACCACACCCAGTCCTTATGTCCGCCTCTATCGCATATCTGTGCAGAGCACGAACTCAGAGTCGTGTCCCGTTGCAAAGTTTTGGGGTACTCATGTTTAGTAACATGAACTTTGTTACTGCTACTAAATTTCAGCATGATTGGTAAACAAGGTCCTACTTTAATTTTTTACTCATGAGCAGGCAGTCCAGAAGAAATAAATTCAGAGTTAAGATTCAGTTAGATAATGAACTGCTTCCTCATCACTAATCACTCTCTCTACTGACTTGTAAGTTCTTACAAGTCTTGTCTTAAGTTCTTACAAGTCTTGTCTTAAGTTCTTACAAGTCTTGTCTTAAGTTCTTACAATTCACAATAAAGTTGTCTGTGAAGTTAGGAAAATACAACTTAAAGCCCCATAACTTCGCTTTTGTTCTGAATTATCAATCTATTTAGAGCCTATATTTTAAGTTTGACAAACACAAATCTAGTGTCAAAGTTTCAGCTCTCTATGTCTCATGGTGTTTGAGTTTACTTATGACAAACGTTTTTGCTTTAAACATCCATAACTTTACTTCTACGTTGAATTTCCAATCAATTCAGAGCCTATATTTTAAGTTAGACATATACAAATCTACTGTAAAAGTTTCAGCTTGATATGTCTTATGGTGGCTGAGTTTATTTGTGAGAAAATTTTGCAGACGAACAGACAAACCGACAGAAATTTTTCTAAGGGTAGATTCGGTTTCTCCAATGTATGAAACGTAAAGAAAACTTGAAATGAGTCAGTTCTAAGCAATGTACAGACAAAATCATTATTTTATTTATATAGATATCAATTAATATAAAGTTTAAAAAACTAATGATACTAACACCATTGTACTTATTATATATACATTATAATCTAATAAATTATAATTAGATTATAAGTATATGTTTAATAAACAACATACTTGAGTTAATTTTTTTGTTTACTCAATTTATTTAAGTTGATGTAATTTTGAATAAATTAATATATTTGTGACAACACTACTTCACACATATTTTACACATTTATTACTAATAAATATTATTTATAAGTTGCTAATAATTATTTCCAAAATTATTCAACATTTTGATATAATAATATTAAAATCATTGGTTATAATTCATCAATACAGAGATTTTTCATTCTACTGGTCATATGTTGGTAGCACTGAAACCTTGCAAGATTTTATATAAATGAATACGATTCTAAATTAAAAAAAATATAAATCTATTATAATTATAATTAATTACATTTTAATTTAGGTAAATTATATGTTTAATATACAATAATTATATTAATTATTTTGTTACACAACATATTTAAAATAGGCGAAACAGTTTCTGAGTGTTAATTTCCTTTTGATTATAATTAAAATATTTCTGCCAACAATGCTCCCTAAATTATACCACACATTCTGTCACCATTCACTATTTATTCATTGTTTACTAATACTTATTTACACATTTATTAAGTCATTTACATATAGAGACTATAAAGAATTATATAAGTATAATTCAATTAAAAGGTATTTTGAGATTATAATTACAATTTTATAATTGATTTGTAATTTTATATCATTTATATATATACATTATATGTATCAATGATATGATATATATCGTATAGTTTATTAATTATAATTTTTTTATTATAAATAAATAAATTGTTTATAAAAACAATTAATTTGTTTTTATAAATTTCAAATATTTTTGTTTTACATATTTTCCCTTATTAGTATTGTAATTGTTTATTTATTGTAGAAAAACATATTTACGTTTATTTATATTTACTTTACATATTTATTTTTATGTTTGTCTATTTTTAAAAGACCAATTATATTTGTGGCAACACATGCAAGGCTTCAGTGTTGCCACTATATGACTAATAGAATAAAAAACTCTATATTTTAAACTATAATTTTGGAAATAATTATTAGTAACTGTTAAATAAAGGAAGGTTAGTAATAATTATGTATAATATATGTCGAACAGTGTTGTCCCAACTGTAGTAAATGATTCAAAACCAAATCAATTTTCATAAAGTATCACGATTGACCTAAACAAAACAGTCAATCGTATATAAGTTATTAAACAAAATACTTAACATAAGTATTATGTCTATTAAATATATACATATAATCTAATTATAAATTTCTTAGATTATAATTTATATATCATAAAAGGAATAATAAAAATTATTATTTTATATTAAAGGTAAGAATAATAATCAAATTATTTAGGGAATTGTGGTTGTATTACTGTAATAATTATGTATATAATATATGTAAAGCAGTGTTGCCACAAATATACTAATTTATTCAAAAATAATTCAACACTTAAAAAGTGTTTCGATTGACTTGAAGAAGTTGAATAAAGAAAATACTTAACATAAGTATTATGTCTATTAAATATATACTTATAATCTAATTATAATACCTTAGATTATCATTAATATAGCATAAAAGTAAGAATAATAATGCTGCAAAACTTTTCTCCTCCTGGTGATGACGATGGTCAAAATATAGAAGTAAGTTATTCCTTTTTCCACATGTGTGATATCTTCTTTTTAATTGGTTTTTATTAGTATAATATATATATATATATATATATATATATATATATATATATATATATATATATTGAAAACAAGAAAACGATCCAAAAGAACAACAAATGTTTCACAACGAATCACAAACACAAAACTAAGGAACAACCACTCTTACTGTCTCTAATTTTCGGTTGAACCGTCATCAAGAGAGTTGAGATAGGGACACCAAGCGCACTTGTGAAGCGATAACTTTGTTTGGAGACCCAACCGTCGCTTCAAAAGTGCGTTTGGTGTCCCCATCTCAACTCTCTTGATGACGGTTCAACCGAAAATTAGAGTCTTTTTTTTTACTCTCTTCTCTTATTAACTTTTCTAATTTTCTAATTAGTGTTTTGATGTTTTCTGAGATATGAAATAATAACTGTCCAAAAATTTTATTTTTAAAACTCATTGTTCACAATAAACTCTTTTTAACAATTCACCGACGATTCAGTCTCCATGGACCATCTTCAAAAAAAAAAATGCAAAAAAAATACCCTGAAGATGGTCCATGGAGACTGAAACGTCGGTGAATTGTTAAAAAGTGTATATTGTAAACAATAAGTTTTAAAGATAAAACTTTTAGTCAGTTATTATTTCATATCCCAAAAAAAAAATCAAAACACTAATTAGAAAATTAGAAAACTTAATAAGAAAAGAGAGTAAAACAAAGGTTCAAAAATTGTTTAACGATATATATATATATATATATATATATATATATATATATTGGTATAAGTGGGCAGCAAATCTTCTTGAAGACAAATGGAATTAAAATATGCAGCAGCTTCTGCATTGACGACCTTTTTGCGATGGCCTCGATTTTTCTCACTATCTTCCGGTGATGCTGAGGCAACTTCCATATATGCTGGGCCAGAGACATTGAGAAAACCAATATCAAACAACTTTAATGAAACACAAAAACACTCGGTGGAAACAAGCTTTCAACCACACATTGGTCATCTTCAGGTTACACTACTATTTAATTAATGAATGTTATTATAATATATATATATATTTTTTCGTAAATTTTGGTAGCAGTCCTTCTTTGGCATACACATTATTGAAAATGACACCAAATTTAGCTGATACTTGTTTCTTAACAAGTTTCTCAATTTTTCTAAATAATTCTCTCGTTATTTCGTCTACACAATAAAGTACATCTCCTATGGTCGACATGTTTCGAATGATCAACATTCATCATCAGGACGTGAATAAGATCTCGTGTTACGTGTCGACCATAGGAGATGTACTTTATTGTGTAGTCGAATAACGAGATTGTTATTTAGTAAAATTGAGAAACTTGTATATATATATATATTATTATATATATATATATATATATTTAAGGAATTTTGTTGTATTACTGATATGGTGGTAACACTGAAGGTAATATTGAACTTATTAGTCAGTGAAACAATAGTTTTGTTGATATTTACCTTCGGATGAAGAATGTAATGAAATGTTCAGATTGTCGTATAGAAGGAATTCCTGATAGGCCTCTTTTAACTAGTAGGTCAGAATGGATGGGAGGGAGGGGACACCTTTTTTGTCTTCACTGTAGAGGCAGAAGATGCATTAAAACTACCTTCTTTTTGAATCTAACCACAAGTCAGGCAGTAAATCAACCTGGGGTTTTTTTTTGTATTTATTTTTTTTTTTTTTTAGTAAAATCTTTTGAACTTCTTTTACAAGTTTTTGAACAATCTGAATACTGTCCTTATTTGTCATTGTTATCTTCAACAAAATTAAACATCTATAATAGTGTTGACACGTTTCCTTTTACGAGTGATATAGTAAACGAAATGATTAATCAATCTGTGAAGTTAAAAACTACCCTGCGTACAATACACTTGGTCATTATATAAATTCTGATACCTACAATGATGATTTTAAGGAACTTCAGCCAAGACTTAGTTTATTGCTGTATTATCGAGTATATCCAAACTATATATATATATATATATATATAATTCACAGAAGGAGTTCTTGAGGATTTTGGTTAACCAAGTATAGTGACCAAAATCCTCAAGAACCCCTTCTATCAATTTCAAATATCAGTGGTTGAGAATCTATATCAATATATATATATATATATATATATCAATGATCAAACCACAATAAGAAATGGGAAAACAAGACTAAGATCTTTCAACCGTAACAAGCGGTCTTCGTCAAAGTCAAAATCCCAACTGTTCGGTTTTTGACTCTGACGAAGACCGCTTGTTACGGTTGAAAGATCTTAGTCTTGTGTTCCCATTTCTTATTGTGGTTTGATCATTGATTGTTGTTTCACGTGTTTATGTGAAATCTTTTTATATATATATACATATAATTCACAGAAGGGATTCTTGAGGATTTTGGTTAACCAATTATTGTGACCAAAATCCTCAAGAACCCCTTCTATCAATTTCAAATATCAGTGGTTGAGAATCTTTCCATATATATTATATATATTATTATATATATACATATATATATATATATATATATATATATATATATATATATATATATGTATATAAAATTCACAGAAGGGGTTCTTGAGGATTTTGGTTAACCAATTTTAGTGACCAAAATCCTCAAGAACCCCTTCTATCAATTTAAAATATATGTGGTTGAGAATATATATATATATACACTTTACCACATAGAAAAGAAGACAGAAAGACACTACAGAACTCGCTTCGATATTTCGACATCCGTCGTCATCGGGAAGAAGTGCGAAGTACTCGCGTTGAGAAGCAAAACTGCTACTGGCCTCCAGAGTAACTCGTGGAACCACCGCAAGGCTGCCCCCCAGCGGAGGAGAGGAAAAATAGAAATCCCTCCAATATTTATTTAGAAAACAAGATAAAAAATATATAAAATACGAAATAATAATAATAAAAAAAATTTAATAATAATAATAATAATAAAATAATAATAATAATAATAATAATAATAATAATAATAATAATAATAACAATAATAATAAAATAAAAAATAATTAACGGTACAGGTTGAGACCAGGAGGAGAACGAGCCCCAAGGAGGCATATGAATGCCTCTTCGGAAGCTCTAAGGGTGACATGGGAATTAGACTCGGGGATTTGTTTCAGGATTTGTACCCTGAAACAATCATTGAAAGGATATAAATATATATATATTATATATATATTATATATAATTCACAGTAGGGGTTCTTGAGGATTTTGGGTTAACCCAATTATAGTGACCAAATCCTCAAGAACCCCTTCTATCAATTTCAAATATTAGTGGTTGAGAATCTATATCTATATAAATATATATATATATATATATATATATATATATATATATATATATATATATATATATATATATAAATGCAACATAAGAACATAGAGAATTGAAAAACACTAACTTACAGTCTCTAATTTTCGGTTGAACCGTCTTCAGGAGAGATATGAGAGGGAAACCAAGCGCACTGGTACAGAGATGGTTGGAGACTCTGTACCAGGTCTCCAACGGTCTCCAACCGTCTCTGTACTGGTGCGCTTGGTATCCCTTTCAACTCTCCTGATGACACTTCGTTCTGTATTTGTGATTCATCGTGAAACGTATTATATAATATATATATATATATATATATATATATATATATATCAGACATTTTTTAGATAGCTTTTCCAACTCTTTTATAGGGGCATTTTCTTGTGTTGGTATTAAGTTAATTAACTTTTAATCACAGCTTATTAAATTTATTTTCATTAGAGTTTATCACAATAGTTGATTCCAAGTTTATTTTCGATTAGAGATTAAATAAAAAATACATTATTTTCAAATTACAACCAATGGATATCAATTTAATCCGCCAACTATGTCATTCATGACTATTTATCTAAATATTTTATTTTAAATAATGCAAAATTAATAAAAACCTAAGATCGCTTAAAATGTTTTATTATTTAAATGTTTGTAATTAATTAAAATTATAAATAAAATATTTATAGTTAAATATAAATTATAAAATATATTAATTATAAACAATAAATGGCTTTGTCGAAATGGCATAATGCAGAATAGTTCGTAAATATATTGTTTTCTTGAACAACTGAAATTTGGTTATATAAATTTGTGCATGACATAACTTTATTGGCAGTTGATATGTGTAACTACAGTAGTACATTAGAGTTTAATCAAATTCGATGTTGAGAAAATTGGGGTTCGAACAGATATATTGAGAAAATTATTACCTTTTATAATTAGAACAGTTGTTTAAACTCAGACAATCCTGATTTCCATATTATGTTAGCTAATTATTAGAATCTTCTAAATTCCTCTACAGTTGCACCTATGTATTCAAAAGCCTTAGGACTCAAACAAATCAAAGTTATAATAGATATGCTCTCAAACATTTGAACAGAATTTTTGAACTATAACAGTTGTTCAAAATCTGACAATCTTCAGTTCCATGCTATGATAACTAATCATTGGAATCTTCTAAATTCCTCTACTGTTGCACCTCTGTATTCAAAAGAAACACTATATTCCTCTATATTCCAAAATTTGGATTTCGAAGAAATCAAAGTCAAATCAGATATGCTCATAAAAATTTGAACAGAATTTTTGAACTATAACAGTTGTTCAAAATCTGACAATCTTCAGTTCCATGCTATGATAACTAATCATTGGAATCTTCTAAATTCCTCTACTGTTGCACCTCTGTATTCAAAAGGAACACTATATTCCTCTATATTCCAAAATTTGGATTTCGAAGAAATCAAAGTCAAATCAGATATGCTCATAAAAATTTGAACAGAATTTTTGAACTATAACAGTTGTTCAAAATCTGACAATCTTCAGTTCCATGCTATGATAACTAATCATTGGAATCTTCTAAATTCCTCTACTGTTGCACCTCTGTATTCAAAAGAAACACTATATTCCTCTATATTCCAAAATTTGGATTTCGAAGAAATCAAAGTCAAATCAGATATGCTCATAAAAATTTGAACAGAGTTTTTGAACTATAACAGTTGTTCAAAATCTGACAATCTTCAGTTCCATGCTATGATAACTAATCATTGGAATCTTCTAAATTCCTCTACTGTTGCACCTCTGTATTCAAAAGAAACACTATATTCCTCTATATTCCAAAATTTGGATTTCGAAGAAATCAAAGTCAAATCAGATATGCTCATAAAAATTTGAACAGAATTTTTGAAATAGAACTGTTGTTCAAAATCTGACAATGCTTCCAAAAATTTGAACAGAATTTTTGAACTAGAACTGTTGTTCAAAATCTGACAATCTTCAGTTACATACTATGTTAGCTAATCATTAGAATCTTCTAAATTCATCTACAGTTGCACTACTGTATTCAGAAGTCTTAGAACTTGATGAAATCAAGGTAGAACAGATCTGCTTCCAAAAATTTGAACAGAATTTTTGAACCAGAACTGTTGTTCAAAATCTGACAATCTTCAGTTACATACTATGTTAGCTAATCATTAGAATCTTCTAAATTCATCTACAGTTGCACTTCTGTATTCAAAAGCCTTAGAACTTGATGAAATCAAGGTAGAACAGATCTGCTTCCAAAAATTTGATCAGCATTTTTGAACTAGAACTGTTGTTCAAAATCTGACAATCTTCAGTTACATACTATGTTAGCTAATCATTAGAATCTTCTAAATTCATCTGCAGTTGCACTTCTGTATTCAAAAGCCTTAGAACTTGATGAAATCAAGGTAGAACAGATATGCTCCCAAAATTTGAACAGAACTTTTGAACTAGAACTGTTGTTCAAAATCTGACAATCTTCAGTTACATACTATGTTAGCTAATCATTAGAATCTTCTAAATTCATCTACAGCTGCACTTCTGTTTTCAAAAGCCTTAGAACTGGATGAAATCAAGGTAGAACAGATCTGCTTCCAAAAATTTGAACAGAATTTTTGAACTAGAACTGTTGTTAAAACTCGGACACTCATCACTTCCATATTATGTTACCTAATCATTAGAATGTCTTAAATTCTTCTTACAGCTGCACTTCTGTATTCAAAAGACTTGGAACTCAGAAAACTCAAGGTAGAACCGATATGCTACCAAAAATTCGATAATAATTTTCACATCTTGTTGAGTTTTTACTGTAAAGCGTTTTTAGTGCTTAGTATGGTATATACTATTTTTTTGTTCATTCCTATAATCTAGAAAAATTTGTATAAGTTTATTTAAAAAAAAAAACAAAAAAAAACAGAAAATTTCAAAGGAATTGTGCATTCTTTAAATTTTCTGTGCCTTTTAGAGATGTTTACATCAGTAGCTGGTAATACAAGCTTTTGTATGGACAGAGAGAGGGGTAAACATAAGAGTGTGGGAACTGTAGAACATATGTCTCAGGTCACGATAAGATCCTATCTCAACTTAAAACATATCTCTCTCTTCGCCTCACGAAACTTCTGAGATGTTTTTTTTCTCTTTCTCTCTCTCTCTCTTTTATTTCTTTAAATGTATTTCTTCTTTCTTTCTCTCTATTTACCGACATCAAGTCTATATTATTATTTTTTTTTTAAGATTGCACCAGAAATATCTTAAATATTTCTAAATATTTTTTATAAAAAAAAAATATTTAATTAAACTATACCTTTTTCTTGACAGATATAAACAGATATAACCTTTCACATTGAAAACCTGCCAAAAGCCTTTGTCGGAAGAATGACGCATGCGTTCAACAAGGCTATAAACAAACCCCCCCCCCCCCCCAGGACCCCCTGACCACACGAACTCTTCTTTTTCTTTAACTGTTTGTCACTCCCGAAAACATCCGATCTTATCCGATCTTATACGACCTCATAAAAACGAAACTCTTTAAACCCATTTGAAATTCTTTATTTATTTGCAATTGTACTATGATTTCACTAATAAAAAATTTTTTTATTAATACTAAATGAAATAGTTTATTTTATTTCCGTAGAATACTAAACCAATAATCATTAAACAGGTCAAATACCAATTTAAATGGCTTATTTAATGCCATGTAAACATGTTTTTTTTTTGTTTGCGTTTAACAATTTAATTAAAATAGTTTACTTTATTTCTTAACATATAAGTTTATTTTTTTTTTATTTAATAAAAACTAAGTTAGAATAAAAAAAAACAATTCAATTTGTGAAATTGAAATAACCAAACTATAAAAAATAAAGCCATTTTTATTTGTAATGAAAAGAAAACTATGCTTTCAGATTCATTGTGCAAAATATCAATTCTGAAAAAAAAAGCTAATTTATAACAAAATCTATCTTTTTTTTTTAGTCAATTTTTAAATTGTAAATTTCAAATTTATACAATATGTATTTCTATTTTATACAAATGTGCAATTATAAATTCCATACAAAGGTAGAAAATAACTAAAATTCATATTTCGACAACCGTCGTCTTCAGGAGTATAACAAAGAGGTTTTTAGGAAAAATTCTCCCAAAAGTAAAAAAATCGCGCCTCAAAAAAAAATTAAAAGAACTAACACTCAATTTTTTCTCATTATATATATATATATATATATATATATATTATATATTATATATATTAGTATATATTATAAAACTAGAAAACACGAGCAAAAAAGTCCGAATGCGGAAGCTGCCGTCTACATTAATAATATATATATATATATAATTTATTCATAACTATTCGACGATATAAACCAAACAAAAAATAATATGATTATTTGATCTATGATTCTGTGCATTCTCAGTTATCGATTTGAGACTTAACTCTGACATGAAGATTTTACACTTTGACACTATTGTTTACATTGTTTTCATTTGAATGTATTTTAGTTTTCTGAAATGATTTTTGGTCATCTTATATCAAAAAATGTATTAGTTATTATTTTAATTAAATTTATTTGATCAATAAATTTGATTTACTTCATCATTTTTATATTGTGCTATTTCCCAGTTTTTGTATAATTAAATATAATAGAATAAGATATAATATAATCTAAAATAAATTATATTTAAAAATAAATAAAATATAATATAATATAAAATAAAAAATACATATAAATAAAATATATATGATATAATATAAAATAAAATTAAAAAAAAAATAAAATAAAATATAATATATATCCTGTAAAAAATACTTTGATTTTTTGATTTTGTAATTTTTTTGGTACTTTTTTATTGGTTTAAAATACTACTTCTAAACAAACAAAGATTCGTTATAAATTTATTTTCATCAAACAACAGTTATTAGTTGCTTAATTTTAATCTGGTTTTTACATAATAGAATTCATATTTTTGCAAGTTCCATAACCTTAAATCAAACCCATTAACTGTTCTGTCTATAATCCGTGACATTCATGTTTACAAAAATGGTGCTATGTATATTTCAGTGCTTCTCATTTTCACGTTTCCTTCTGTTATGTAAACTTTACAGAAAAGAATGAAAAAAAATATAAAATAAATAAAATTATAAAATTAATTATAAAAAATATAATCTTGCTTAATTTAGTATATGAGAATTATAGATGTGTTATAATCAAAGTTGAAAATTGTTCCAGTTTTAATCAATTAATATATATATAAAATGATTTCACATAAACAGCAGATAGTTTTTTTTTTACTTTTTCTTACTGTACTTCTTTGTTTCCCCAAACATCCCTTTCTGGACATTAGTCCTTTCCTGCGCTTTCACCCTTTTAAAATACCACTCTTCCCTCCCACTCTTCTCAACTCCTCACCAGATGTTTTCTGCATCTAGTGTTCAGTTGGGTTTTTGACTCTGACGAACACTGCTTGTTACGGTTGAAAGATCTTAGTCTTGTTTTCCCATTTCTTATTGTGGTTTGATCATATATATATATATTATACTCCATATGGTATAAAAAGATTTCACATAAACACGTGAAACAACAATCAATGATCAAACCACAATAAGAAATGGGAAAACAAGACTAAGATCTTTCAACCGTAACAAGCGGTCTTCGTCATTGTGGTTTGATCATCCATATGGTATATATATAATCGGTATGTATTTTTATAAATAAAACACTGAAAATTTAGAAATCACTGTTGTTCAAACTTAATATTAAATTCTAACGTAGTGTAATCAATTATTATGAATATTTATGGATTCTAGGGTAAAAAGTGAAATGGTCTCCACATATAAAAATGTAATCGTATAAACAACGCGTTTTATATGTGGAGACATATGTAGAGTTTTGGTTATATTTTTATATATGGAGTCCATTTCATTTTGCTTCTTACCCTACAATTAATATTAAATATTTGAACTTGAATAATTTATTGTGCTTATAATTTTTCATCTAAATATTAGTTTTATTGTTAAATTATCGTTATAGTCAACTTTACAAATGAATATCAACTTTTTTGAATATATATTATAATATTTCGTGATATATATTTCATTCTCATGATCAGCAAAGAATTAATACGGTTATATTTTATTGTATTATATATTGCAAAATATATATTATATAAGATTTGGTATTATTTTTTAACTGTTAATATTTTAACCTATTACAAATATTTAAAAACCAGATTACATATAAATTTTAGTGATTGAATATAAATACGACAAAGAAAAGAATTTTGTTATTCTGTGATATGACATTTAATTTAAAATAAAGTAAAGAAACAATCGTTTTGGGTTATAATAACGCTGTGACTTACCTTGATAGTTCAGTTATAAGGTTTAAGCACTGTTTAATTCGGTTCTAAGGGAGGAAATTGTTGCTCATTTATTATTTGGCACCCATTTTAGTAAAGGATGAGCCAGATAACAAGTTGATTCTACATTGTAAGTTATAAATTTTGCCTAATTTAAGTGTATTTGCATCGTTAGAGAATGAACGATGCCAGCTACGAGTATTACCGAGTAGCTGATATCGTTCATGCTCGGGGCCAACGACGAACTCTTCGAGTTAAAGAAACTTTGGATACTTTAAATGAGACAATCTATAATTGAATAAACCTTTATTAATTTGATATCAATATAAGTTATATACAGGGTGTCCATAAAGTCTGTGTGCGTTTTAAAAAAAATATAACCTTATTTGTAGCTTGGATAGAAATGATCTGTAAAAAGGATTAGAAAGAAGGAAATCTATATTTTTTAAAGTTTTATTGAAATTTTATCCACTTAACCTCCATCATGTGGTAATCTCTTCGAAATCACGAATTTCCTAACAGATGAATCGGAAGAGGTGGACCATTTCATTCATCTCCACGTTCCCCAGACTTGACTCCTTTTGATTTTTCTTATGGAGGGGTATGTGAAAGCAACTCTGTATGCTTCTAAATCTTGTTTATTTGAAGATTTAAAAGCAAAAATAACTAATAAGATTTTACGGATTATTGTAAATCAGTTGGCGCATGTTTTCTGTAAACTGCAAAAGCGTATTACCCTCTATATTGCTAATAATAGAGGACTGTGGAAACTAAAAATTATTTTTAGAATAAACCTTAAAAATGTAGGTTTACTTCCTTCTAATCTTTTTTACAGATTATTTCTATCGTAAATACGAATAAAGTTATAATTTTTTTAAACTGCACATGGACTTTATGGACACCCTGTATTTTTAATAATAATATTCATAATAAATAACTATCAGTAAATGAGTTATAAATAATGATACATTCTTTATATTATATATTTCTATCATAATTTAATGATAATATTAATTGATTATTTATTTATATTATATATACACAATTATATAGTTATGTTAAACTATATTTATATGAGGTCTGAATTTACTAATTTTCTTTTTATTATGATTTTTCAAAAATTTTTAATTGTTCATCCTTTTTGAAAAAATTTTATTCTTCTTTTCATTTCTTATTCTGGTTTGAACATTTATATATAAAACAAGATTTCACATAAACACGTGAAATAACAATGAATGATCAAACCACAATATGAAACGGTTAAAAAAAAAAAGACTAAGATCTTTCAATCACAACAACCGATCTTCATGAAAAAGATGGAGTTTTTTACTCTGAAATAAAACTGCTTGTTGTGGTTGAAAGATCTTAGTCTTTTTTTTTCACATTTCACATTGTTTTTGTAACAAACTTTTGATATAATTGTTGGGAATTTGAATTTGGACGTATTGGTCAGGCTTAAATAAACTCCTTTATGTTAACATTTCGACGTATGTTTACATCATCTTCAGGGGCTGGAATTTTAATTTTCTGCTTTATTTTATTATTATTACTATTATTATTATTATTATTATTATTACTTAATTCGTACCATAACTGCTTTAAAAACGATGTTTCTCATGAATCAAAAAGACCCAGTATATCAAAAAAAGCTCAATAATTAAGGTTTATATTCTTTCGCCTGCAGTTATAAGGTTATTATAAAAATAAAGTGTCACCGCCCTGCCTTCCTGCGGAACTCATCGCTCTTTACACCTCCTGATGACGACGATGGTCGAAATATTGATGTGAGTTATGTCTGTGTATTTCTGTGTGTTTCCTTCGTTTTGAATTTATTTTATTTAAAAAAGTCCGCTGGACCGTTTCTTTTAATTAATTAGCCTAACTCAAATGAATTTAGAGTAGGGATTTTTAATGAGTATCTGACACCGTCAGACTCAGGACTGACGGTTTAATGTCCTCTCCCAGGGACGACGTGCTCAGATTTATTCACTTCCCAGATAAATAAATCGAAGCTTAGGTTGGTACTGAACTACTACCAATACGGTAGGAATAAATACTGAACTACTACCAATTCCGTTGGTACGGAATTACTACCATAGTTCGCCTAATTCAGGGGCCAGGATAGCTCAGTGGTTAATGTACTCGCCTCTGGGCTAGTAGTCCGAGGCTCCATCCCCACTCTGGCCCTCGATTTATTCACGCAAGAGATGAATAAATTTGAGTACATCATCCCTAGGAGAGGACGTTAAGCCTTCAGTCTCTGTACCTGACATCGTACCTGACAGGTACTTGTTACAGATCTCTATTCAAATTGCACTTGAGTTAGGCAAAATTTTACTGGTATCAGGGATCTGTCTAGATTTATTGTTCTCTGGAGATGGTTTGAATGGACCATGGACTTCTGTATAGTATCACAAGAGGCCGGCTTGCGGCCTATGTGTGTTCTCTCTCGGGACGGCCACTGTAACCTAACCTAACCTAGGCAAAATTTAGTAAGAATAGCCCCAATTCTTCTTTTTGGTATCACAAGGGACCGGCTTGCAGCCTATGTGTGTTCTCTCTCGGGACGGCCACTGTAACCTAGCCTAACCTAGGCAAAATTTAGTAAGAATAGCCCTAATTCTTCTTTTTGGTATCACAAGGGGCCGGCTTGCGGCCTATGTGTGTTCTCTCTCGGGACGGCCACTGTAACCTAACCTAACCTAGGCAAAATTTAGTAAGAATACCCCCAATTCTTCTTTGTGGTATCACAAGGGACCGGCATGGGGCCTATGTGTGATCTCTCTCGGGACGGCCACTGTAACCTAACTTAACCTAGGCAAGATTTAGCAAGAATAGCCCCAATTCTTCTTCCTTGTGGTATCGCAAAGTACCTTCTAGCGGCCTATGTGTGTTCTCTTTCTGGACGGCCACTGTAACCTAACCTAAATAACCAGCTAGCGGCCTATGTATGTTCTCTTTCGGGACGGACACTGTAACCTACCCTAACCTAGGCAAGATTTAGCAAGAATAGCCCCAATTCTTCTACCTTGTGGCATCGCAAAGAACCAGCTAGCGGCATATGTGTGTTCTCTCTCGGGACGGCCACTGTAACCTAACCTAAGCTAGGCAAAATTTACGACTCCCAATGTAGAATCTGTAAAATCACCAATCAAACAAAAAGCTGGTAATCGGCTGACGCTATCACTCGCTATGGGATCAATTTAAACAATAATAACGAAAATTCTAATCTTTTTTAATAATCATATAAAAGTTGTTAACGACTGTTTTTAAAACCTTACATTAAAACTGTTAAAAAACATTGCATTTATTTAATTCAAGATACTCTCCTGGTATAAACGTATAGTATTATCATCAGTATTTAATATTTTTGTCTCCAATACATCTTTACTCTCAATTTATTAATAAATATGTTATTATTTGAATTTTTAAACAATTATATATATTAATGAGAATCATTCTTAGTATTTGTCACCAAATATTTTTTTAAAACAATAAGTAATAAGTTAAAACTGTATACTATAAAAAACTATATATACTATAAAATATAAACTGTATACTATAAAACTGTATAAAATAAGTAAATAAGTTAATCTGGTTACCGCAGATTTATTTGTTATGGTTTAATTAGTGTAGTTTTTGTTTTATGGGGTCATGAGAATAGAAACATCTCATTATAGCAAGGCGTTAATAAATGTGGTATCACACATCCATGATAATTACCATAATTTCATGCATTGTTACATAACATTATGTCTTGTTTAGAACAGATGTGTTACATATAATTTAATATGTTTAACATGGAACATTATTATAGAATAATATATATATATATATATATATTATTATATATATATATATTATAATATTATATATATGATCAAACCACAATAACAAATAGGAAAACAAGATTAAGTTGGGTTTTTGACCCTGACGAAGACGGATTGTTACGGTTGGAAGATCTTACTCTTGTTTACTCATTTTCTTATTGTGGTTTGATCACTGATTGTTATTTCACATGTTTATGTGAAATCTAAATATATATATAGTTCAATGTACATAAAAAAGCATAGAGAAATTATAAACACCCTCCAACGGTCTATGTACCAGTGCGCTTGGTTTCCTTCTCTTATCTCTCCTGAAGAGGGTTCAACCAAAAATTAGAGACTATGTCTGTGTTTTCAATTTCTCTATTTTTTTTATGCACATTGAACTGTATTTGTCCATTTTGGTACATATTTTCATCGAAAAAGTATATATATATATATATATATATATATATATATATATATATATATATATAGAAGGTCCGTGTGGACAATAAACACTTTAACACATAGAAAAGAACACAGAAAGACACTACAGAACTCACTTCGATATTTCGACATCCGTCGTCATCGGGAAGAAGTGCGAAGTACTCGCGTTGAGAAGCAAACTACTACTGGCCTCCAGAGTAACTCGTGGAACCACCGCAATGTGTTATTTTTCTATGTGTTTTTTCTATTTCTATTTCTATTTCTATGTGTTAAAGTTATATATATATATATATATATATATATATATAGATGTATAATGTAATCGGGATTCGTTCAATTTTTCAGGATCAAAATCAAACTCTCAATGCCGACGTTTCGGTTTTATTTAAAACCTTTTTCATAGGCAGAAGCCAGAATTTTTGAATTAGAAAAATGATGAAATTTACATTATATAAAATGAAGTAACAATAGATAGTTAGTGAACTAACATCTTAACTGGTCAAAAACTTGTATCAGACTGTCTGGTCCAAGTTTTTGACCAGTTAAGATGTTAGTTCACTGACTATCTATTGTTACTTCATTTTATATAATGTAAATTTCATCATTTTTCTAATTCAAAAATTCTGACTTCTGCCTATGAAAAAGGTTTTAAATAAAACCGAAACGTCGGCATTTAGAGTTTGATTTTGATCCTGGAAAATTGACCGAATCCCGATTAAATTATACACCTATTTTATCCAACGGTTGATATATTATTGAATTTGTTATATATATTATATTAATACAATAAGTGTGTATTTTGGGAGCAGACCTTCAATCAAACATATTTTGTAAAAAATTATGCCAATTTTAACTTTTATTCGCAAATAACAAAACAATGAGAATAATTATAGTTTATTATAGATTATTATAGTTTATTATACTATAGTTTATTATAGAATAATATAGTTTAACTTTTGAACAAAAGTTAAAATTGGCATAATTTTTAATAATATATATATATATATATATATATCAATGATCAAACCACAATAGCAAATGGGAAAACTCTAAAATATTTATATATATATATATATATATATATATATATATATAATATATATAACCTGTTATATATTATACACTTGCTATTTGTTCGGAAACAAATTACAAATACACTTCTTAATACAATTACATTGTAGTTGAAGTTATGAAATAATAAATAAAGAAGAAAGAAGGAAAATAGTCAACTTTTTATTTCTAAAATGACTTTAATTCTATTTGGAAGAATTGGTCACACGATAAAGAACACTGAATTACGACCTCTTTTGCCATTGAAGTAAACATAAGATTTACAACCAACAGAACTTCTCCTTCTGTCTCACTCTGTCTTTGTTTCACCTTATGCAAAGTTTATGACGTCATCAAACTTGATGACGTGTGTCTACTCTAAAAAAAAAACAAAAAAGAAACAAACGAAAAAGAAAAAAAAAAAAACTCATCCTGGAATCTCCTTACTGCTGTTCTAAACTTCAACAGTTTTATAGATCATTAACTGTACAAAATGTAAAAAAAAACGACTTGATGCCTATAATTTTTATTATTCCTTATAACAATATGATTGAAACATTTATTTTTATATCATTGAAAATTTTCATTCCATTTTCCAGTATTATTTCTTATTATACAGGGTGTCCATAAAGTCCATGTGCAGTTTAAAAAAATTATAACTTTATTCGTATTTACGATAGAAATAATCTGTAAAAAAGATTAGAAGGAAGTAAACCTACATTTTTTAATGTTTTATTATAAAAATAATTTTTAGTTTCCACAGTCCTCCATTATTAGCAATATAGAGGGTAATACGCTTTTGCAGTTTACGGAAAACATGCGCCAAATGATTTACAATAATCTGTAAAATCTTATTAGTTATTTTAGCTTTCAAATCTTCAAATGGACAAGATTTAGATGCATACACAGTTGTTTTCACATACCCCTATAAGAAAAATCTAATGGAGTCAAGTCTGGCGAATGTGAAGATGAATGAAATGGTTCACCTCTTCAGATTAATCTGTTAGGAAATTCGTGATTTATCTGTATGGAAGAGGTTACCACTTGATGGAGGTTAAGTGGATAAAATTTCAATAAAACTTTAAAAAATATAGATTTACTTCTTTCTAGTCCTTTTTACAGATCATTTCTATCCCAGCTACAAATAAGGGTATATTCTTTTTAAAACGCACAAGGACTTTATGGACACCCTCTATTATATTATGAAAAAAACAGTTACAATGAAGCATCACAGAGATAGAAGCTCACTTATATATTTGGAGTGATTGTAATCTTCAGGAGGCAAAAAGTCGAACAGGACTATTTCTATCTCTGTGTTACCTTAATTTCTAACGTTTTTTTATTTAATGTCTGCATCCCATGCTTGTTTGGAGACCTCTCAAGATTTTGTTGTTTTTGATAAATTAATAGATACTCAGTCAAACAAAAATCTGTAAATATGAGAATAAATTTAAACTTTAAGCTTTTTCTATTTGTCATACTTAAACAATATAAGTATATATATATATATATATATATATATATATATTTTGAAAAAAGTATGGACCGTGGACTAGAAACAAAACTAAAGTTTATCGGGACTCGGTCAGTTCTTCAGGCTCGAATTAAACTCTCATTCCCAACGTTTCGGTCTTTATTTAAAACCTTTTTCATAGGCAGAATTATGAATTTTAAAACAGAATAACTAAGTATTACATTACAAATTATTTTTACAAAGAAAAATCCATATGTTATTATTCATATATGATTGTTATTTCACGTGTTTATGTGAAATCCTTATTATATATATATATATATATATATATATATATATATATATATAAACGATCAAACCACAATAAGAAATGGGAAAACAAGACTAAGATCTTTCAACCGGTCTTCGTCAGAGTCAAAAACCCAATTGAAGAGTTTTTTGAGTTGTTTTTTTGACTCTGACGAAGACTGCTTGTTAAGGTTGAAAGAACTTAGTCTTGTTTTCCCATTTATTACTGTAGTTTGATGGTTGATTGTTGCTTCACGTGTTTATGTGAAATCTTATATATATATATATATATATATATATATATATTATTATATATATATATAGCTGTATAATGTAATCGGGATTCGGTCAATTTTCCAGGATCAAAATCAAACTCTCAATGCCTTGAGAGTTTGCTTTTGATCCTGGAAAATTGACCGAATCCCGATTACATTATACAGCTATTCTATCCAACGGTTGATATATTCTTGAATTATATTATATATTATATATATTATATATATATATATATATAACGGGTTACTTGTCGTTGCGCCTACAACGTGCTTGGTCTCCCATTCTCTTTTCTCCTGAAGACGGATTACCCGAAAATTTGAGTCTGTAAGTGTGTTTCCCTACTTTGTGTGTTGCTCTTTGTTAATCTCGAACTCGTATATATATATATATATTCATCATGATTTGTTTTCTTGACCCAATATTTATATGATGTAATTTTCTTGAGGTTTGAGGTCCAATGATTAAAACTAGTCCATTTGCCGACGTTTCGACATATATTTATGTCATTTTCAGCGCTACAACATGATTGTTTTACAATCATGACATTGTAATTTACATCATATATATATATATAATCGAACCACAATAAGAAAATGGGAAAACAAGACTAAGATCTTTCAACCGTAACAAGCGGTCTTCGTCAGAGTCAAAAAAACAACTCAAAAAACTCTTCAATTGGGTTTTAAAACGGGAAATAAAAGCTAAACTGTGGCTATTTGACTCTGATGAAGACCGCTTGTTATGGTTGAAATACGTGAGTCTTGTTTTCCCATTTTCTAATTGTGGTTTGATCATTGATTGTTATTTTACGTGTTTATGTGAAATCTTTTTTTATATATACATATATCTATATATATAAACAAAATTAAATTTTATCTGTACTTGGTCAGTTCTTCAAGTCCTGATAAACTTTAATCTGGTTTCTATTTTACGATCAACAATAAGAACAGACAATAAAATAAAACAAAATGATTATTAAATAAAATAGCTAAAATGCAATGTAATATTTCTCATCATGTTTTTCCAGTTATTGTAAATGTGAACTAGATCATGTACAGTTTAATTAAGTAATCATTATATTAATTAATTCATATGAATAATTATTGACGCAACGTTTGTAGGTTTTTTTCTTCTTCACTATTCTAGAGCGGTAAGTTTGGTTCATTTATTCTTCGGCATACATTTATTTAACGTCCAGATTTTTACCAAGTACACTTGGTCCTGAAGATTCCGTATTTTAAACAACCGTATATTTGAGTTTTCGTACTTTTTTCTATTCTTTGGAATAGCATAAATTATCATCTGGGTATTGGTAATTCACAATGAGGGTAGAATGAGACAGAGTAGTCTAGGATACTCCAATTTTGTTAGCTTAAAATAAAACAAATGAAGTAATTAAATTATAAAAGATAACAAAGGGTATTTGATTTGATTTGATTGTTTTGACGTGAACTATATTTGTTCCTTTTGGATCGTATTTCCAAACGAAACAGTATATATATATATATATATATATATATATATATATATATATATATATATATATATACAGTTAGCTTCAGCTACTCAAAGGGACTACTTCTGCCCAATGACGACGACTGTGGAAATATCGTTGTGAGTCTTTTGTGTGTGTCTTTATTTGTTTTTCTCTTTCCTGTGTTATATATATATATATATATATATATATATATATATATATATATATAAAGAATATAAAGATTTCACATAACACGTGAAACAACAATCAATGATCAAACCGTAACAGGGTTTTTGACTCTGACGAAGACCGCTTGTTACGGTTGAAAGATCTTAGTCTTGTTTTCCCATTTTCTTATTGTGGTTTGATCATTCATATATATATATATATATTTATATATCACTCAAAATTTGAAAAAAAACGATCCAAACAAATCAGCTGAAAAACGAAGAAAAGTAACACTCAGAGAAAGAGACACACTTACAAACTCAAATTTTTGGATGATCCGTCTTCAGGAGGAAAAGATAATGGGCACAACTGCTGTTGTGTTTCCGGCGTGCTTGGTCACCCATTCTCTTTTCTCCTGAAGACGGATCATCCAAAAATTTGAGTTTGTCAGTGTGTCTCTTTCTCTGTGTGTTACGTTTCTTCGTTTTTGAACTGATATATATATATATATATATATATATATATTCAGGTAACTCACCACAAATGAATGAAGATAGTCGCTCTGACGCCTTTCGTTTTCACGTCGTCAGAGAGCAATAGTTTAACCTTCAATACTAGTTTAGTAATGTAATTGTAATAGTTCCTTCAATTTCCAATATTCCTACTTGTGCCTTTGGAAAAAGATTTTAAATGAAATCGAAACGTCGCAATGAGAGTTTGAATTGAAAGTGGAAGAAACTGACCCGATCTATCATTTTTTTGTTGTATACATACATATATATATATATTATATATATATATTATGAATATATATATATATATATATATATATATATATATATATATATATTGTGTGTATAAATGAAAAAAGACAACATATAGAAGAAGCGAGAAAACTTACTGGATCGATATTTCGAACTGAAGTTCTTCGTCAGGGAGAGAGTAGAAGGGAAGAAGAAGAGGTACGTGCGTTCACTTGTACCGGCAGAGAGCGAGCGAATCTTTCCCGGTTGATGAACTTCAGTTCGAAATATCGATCCAGTAAGTTTTCTCGCTTCTTCTATATGTTGTCTTTTTTATTTATATATATATATATATATATATATATATATATATATATATATATAAATGAAAAAAGACAACATAGAGAAATCAAAAGAACACATTTACAGTCTCTAATTTTCGGTTTGAACTGTCTTCTCTCCTGATGACGGTTCAAACCTAAAATTAGTAACTGTAAGTGTTTTACTTTGATTTCTCTATGTTTTTTTTCTATATTGATCTATATTTGTTCGTTTTGCATCGTATTTGCAACGAAAAAGTATACATATATATAATTAGAATAGTTAACTCCTTAACAGTCCATGAACTATTCTTCTACTTCACTTTTCTATATTCTTCATTTTTCCCTGAGGACAGCGCGTTCTCAAAATTTTATCGAGAATTCTGTTCGTTTATCTCATTTATTTCTTTCTGAATTTGAAATTTTAATTGTATACATATATAAATTGACATAAAAAAAAGCAATTATTTAATTAAAAAAAAATACTGTATGTTTTCTATTTTGGGTCTTTATAAAATTTGCATTAACTTCACCAAATTGCTTGAAATTTTTTGATTCGTCGTCCATCAATCCAGGTGATTCTTGGGATTATCAATTAGTAATCAATTGATGTTGATTACAAACAGAATCTTTATTATTAATGTTTAATCATACTGTATGACTAAAGCTGAAAAACATGCCATTTATTTTAATTTGTCATTTTTCTGTACCATATTGTCTTTCTCGAAAAAATACGTTCTTCAACATTTGATTCAAGTAAAATATTTTTAATAATTTATTTATAAATTCTCTATTTATCTTGAAAAGTTATAGAATAAAAGGATTTAATGTATCAAATCTTTGTATACATGAGTCATTAAACATTCTGAGGTAAAATGGATAAACCAACAAAAGTCATTGAACAAAAGTCATTGAAGTCAAAGAGTCATTGAACATATCAGTTGCTATTTTAATCTTCTTGGTAGTTTGGTGGCTTTTCTTGGTGGTTTAGTTCCAACTGGCTAATGTCACCCGCTTAATTAAATCATTGATTCTATAAGACAAAATATTTGAATCATTGAATATATTATCGGTTGGCGTTCTGTCCTCCATAGTAGTTTGGTGGCTCCGATGATAGCTTAATTCCAACGTGACATAAGTCAGTTGGAATTGAGCTATCATCGGAGCCACCAAACTACTTTGGTAAAAACAAATCTTTGATTTTATTATCAAGATATTTGAATGATTGAATATATTATCAGTTGCCCTTCTGACCTTCATAGTTGTTTAGTAGCTCCATTGATGGTCGAGTTGGTGGTTTAGTCCCAACTGGCTAATGTCACCCGCTTAATCAAATCTTTGATTCTGTAAGACAAGATATTAGAGTAATTGATTATATTATCAGTTGCCGTTTTGACCTTCATAATTGTTTGGTGGCTCCGTTGATGGTAGAGGGCTTCTTATAAGTCTGGAATTTGATCCCCACCTGGCCATCGATTTATTCACTTGGAGGTTAATAAATCTGAGTATATCGTCCTAGGACGAGAAAAGGGCTTCTTATAAGTCTGGTATTTGATCCCCACCTGGCCATCGATTTATTCACTTGGAGGTTAATAAATCTGAGTATATCGTCCTAGGACGAGAAAAGGGCTTCTTATAAGTCTGGTATTTGATCCCCACCTGGCCATCGATTTATTCACTTGGAGGTTAATAAATAAGAGTATGTCATCCCTCGGAGAGGACGTTAAGCTGTCAGTCTCGAGCCTGTAAGATATCAGGTACTATTTGAAGATCCCTACTCTAAGTATACTTGTGTTAGGAAAATTTACGACTCTCAAAATAGAATTACCGATCAAACAAAATGACGATAAAGGGCTGACGTGTTCTACCCTCTAGGTGGTCAGTTTTTTTTTTAAAAAAAACTATCTATGAAGAAATTGCATTTCCCATATAAAAATTCTTGAGTTTATTAAATTTCTCAATAGCAAGAAAATATTTTTTTTCATATACTAAAATTGGTTTCTATTTTTGCTTTTCAGAGCCTTCAAAGCGCTGCAAGGAGAGCTGGAACAAGTTGTGCAAATTGTAAAACAACTACAACTACATTATGGAGGAGAAATCAAAACGGTGAACCAGTTTGCAACGCTTGTGGACTATACTTCAAATTGCATAATGTAAGTCGAATTATTTTGTTTAAATTTATAAGAAATCAAATGTATATATGTATATATATATATATATATATATATATTTCGTTGGAAATACGATCCAAAACGGACAAATATAGTTCAATATAAACAAAGAAACATAGAGAAATCAAAAGAACACACTTACAGTCTCTAATTTTCGGTTTGAACCGTCTTCAGGAGAGATAAGAGAGGGAAACCAAGCGCACTGGATCAGAGACGGTTCGAGACCAACAGTGTTGCCGCATGTGCGCCCGTTCACAGAAAATAAGGTAGACATAATTATAAATTATAAATTAATTATAAATTGATTCCTGTCTACCTTATTTTCTGTGAACGGGCGCACATGCGGCAACACTGTTGGTCTCCAACCGTCTCTGATCCAGTGCGCTTGGTTGCCCTCTCTTATCTCTCCTGAAGACAGTTCAAACCGAAAATTAGAGACTGTAAATGTGTTCTTTTGATTTCTCTATGTTTCTTTGTTTATATTGAACTATATATATATATATTCGTATATGTGGGGGACATTTTTCGTGAGAATACATGTGAGAATAAAATGTTTGCCTTATTGTTTGTTAATCAATTCTCGGAGAACTTTTCAAAAAATCTAATTAGTACTCTAAATTCAGTTGGTCTAATTCACATTAAATGTGAGATAATATACTTAGTTCCTGGTGAATTTAAAGTTCTAATAAGAAATTTGGAAAAGGTATCCAAGAAATTGATTAAAAAAAAGTAGGCAAACAATGTAATCTCATATATATATATTATACATCATCAAACCACAATAGGAAATGAGAAAGCAAGAGTAAGATCTTTCAACCGTAACAACCGGTCTTCGTCAGAGTCAAAACTAAGTTTTTGACTCTAACGAAGACCTCTTGTTACGGTTGAAAGATCTTATTCTTGTTTTCCCATTTCTTACTGTGATTTGATTAATGATTGTTATATATTGATATATATAATTTTTATATATAACTGATACATATATATATATATTGGTGTAAAGCGGCAGCAAATCTTCTTGTATGCAGATATCGTTAAAAGTAACAGCAGCTTCTGCTTATTTAAGGAAGTTTATATAAGCATTCTTCGAGAATGGAAGCTTTACCTGATGATGACCAACGTAAATATGGTCAAAAGCTTGAATGAATTGATGTCCCTTGGTCAATTGATGTGGAATCTCCAACCACAAGATAGAAGAATCGCCCGCAAGATCGAGGCCACCAGATCAAAAATCGTGAGAGCAGAAGCTGCTGCTACTTTTAACAATATATATATATATATATATATATATATATATATATATGTGTGTGTGTGTGTGTGTGTGTGTGTGTTCTATTAGAACCTATGCCTATTTCTATTTTAACACATTTTCGAATTAATTTTTGAAATTTCCTTACCTCTGGCTTCCATAAGTTTCTGCTTACATAGGACTGCTCCCCAAATATACGAAGTATCAATGAAGGTCTGCTCCCCAAATATATATATATATATATATATATATATATATTGTTAAGATATTTTTTCTCAATTCCTACTATTGTAGTGGAGTACAGGAGTAAACACGTACTACACGTTTAATGTCCCTTGGAGAGGACATTAAACCATCGGACCCGAGCCTATACGATGTCAGTTACTCCTTAAAGACTCCTACTCTAAATACACTTTAGTTATAAAAAATTTAGGACTCTCAATGTAGAATCTCTACATTTATAAAACTTTGATATTCTTGCAAAGTTTGAATATTTGCAAACATGTGAAAATTGCAATACCAGTTACTTCCAGTATATGATAAATTATTCAAATTAAATATAAAATAACACAGTAATATATTATTTTATAAATTATCGCGTTAAAAAGAAATAAAAATTAAAAATAAATTCTCTCAACTCAAGTCAAGCAAAATTATTGACTCCATATGTAAAATCCATTTATGTTATAGAATAAATCTGAAGAGTTATTTTTTACGAAAGATCTCAGTCTCATTTTTGGAAAGTTTATTGTTATTTAGATATGTTTTTTTTTAGTTCACGGATTTATTGTTTATTCCTGTTATATATATATATATATATATATATATATATATTTGTAAAAGTTGGGAGCAGTCCTTCTTCAATACATGCTTTTAAAAACTGGATGTCTGTTTCCACTTGATTTAATTTTGTCTTATATTTTTCCAAATTACGAAATTTTTTTCAACTCAGAACTCAACTTAAAAATTAATTCACCATAATTTCTTATTTTATTATTGAACATGTTTCGGTGTACGTTCACCATCTTCAGCAAAACACACAATTAATTACAATTACACTTAACAATTGAATCTAATAGTTAAATTATATTGCAAAAACAATAAGTGAACAAGTTAACTGAAGGTTACACAGACAGGTTAGGGGTTGTCAGTGTTGGCATAACTAGCCCTAGGTTTCCAAACAAGCGCAACTGGTTGGCAAAATTACCTTTTTGATCGTTCATGCTAGGAGCTTTTTCTAGTATGAACAGCGCTTCTAATATCCTGAGTCTTCTTCCGTCCTTTTCTTTTGCTATAATTCTAGTATTATTCACCATAGTTTCCCTCGAAATTTTTCGAGGTGAACGTACACCGAAACATGTTCAATAATAAAATAAGAAATTATGGTGAATTAATTTTTAAGTTGAGTTCTGAGTTGAAGAAAAAGTTTCGTAATTTGGAAAAATATAAGACAAAATTAAATCAAGTGGAAACAGACATCCAGTTTTTAAAAGCATATATATATATATATCAATGATCAAACCACAATAAGAAATGGGAAAACAAGACTAAGATCTTTCAACCGTAACAAGCGGTCTTCGTCAGAGTTAATAACCCAACTGTTGTCTTGTTTTCCCATTTCTTATTGTGGTTTGATCATTGATTGTTATTTCACGTGTTTATGTGAAATATTTATATATCAATGATCAAACCGCAATAAGAAATGGGAAAACAAGACTAAGATATGTATATATATATATATATATAAAGCAAATTTTATTTGTTTTATATCAGTAATCGATTAGTTTTTCCTGGTTCAAATCAATTCAAAGCAAACATTTTGATCTAGCAATCATATTTGGAAGTTAATTATTACACAGATATATAAAATTCCGAAAGTATATATAATAAACTATTATATTACAGGCTTAAAATGAAAAATTTTAGTAATATATATACTTGAGCATAAGTGTCATGTTAAATACGAATGTTCTAAGGTAATATTATCATTTTGTTAAATATATTTATTATATTTTATATAAATATATTTATAAATATATTATATAAATATATTATATTTCGTAAATATCATTTCGTTAATGTTACTTTATGTTGGGTAAAAGAGAGGTTTTGTTAGTTTTAAACGTGCTTGATTGTGTATATATCATGAATTGACTTTTCATTTATTTATGTAATAAAATAGATCAATTCTTTTTTTTTTTACTTTTAAAGGATTTTTTTTTTTTTTTAATTAAATATAATTATAAGGTGGTCATGCTAGCTCAGTGGTTACGTGCTCGCCTCTGAACTGATAGGACCGCGGTTCGATCCTCACCTGGCCCTCCATTTATTCACGCGGGAGGTGAATAAATCTGAGCATGTCGTCCCTCAGAGAAGGATGTTAAACCGTCGGTCCCGAGCCTGTACGATGTCAGGTACTCGTTAAAGATCCCCTACTCTAAATACATTTGAGTTAGGCTAAATTTAGGACTCCCACTGTAGAATCAATCTTCATTGTGTGGTATCACAAAGGGCCAATGCTCGGCCTACGTGTGTTCCCTTGTGGAACTGCCACTGCAACCTAACCTATCCTAAATATAATTATTGTGTATATATCTTGATTCATGTAATCTATATCAACCGTTTGGGCCATAAAAGAATCTTTTGCTTTCGTGGCTTTATAACAAGAAAGAGCAATAACTGTTATTCCTGTCAATCAGATTCAGTGAATACATCTTATTAACTGTTGCTGTAATTTCTTAACTCTGAGTGACACAAAGACTCGGGTTGCCGAGTTTATAGATAAGTGTGGCCTCTCTCGTTACTAAAATGGCTACCAAATTATAAATTACCTACGATTTCCGCACCTAGAAGAACACTTAAAAGGTGATAATTTTATAAGTGAGTGCGTTAGAAAACAAACAAACAACATCACTCTCCTGTATCGACAAATGTCAAATTATTGTAGTAAGTGTCTGCAATTTCTTCAACATGTTTCCCTCTCTGCTTCTCATATACTTAAGTTTGTAGAAACTTTTTCAATAATCACTTATTCTTAAATGTTTATATTTACTAAATACAATTAAATAAAAATATCTACAGTAAAATAAAATACAAATTTTATCAGGAATCGGTCAGTGTTGCATCTTTCATTCAATATTTTGTGAACTAAATGTTCGTTTATATTTAAAGCATTTTCCAAAGGATAAAATTTTCAAATTAATAACCAATGAACTATAAAATTTGTGGTTTATAATAAATAAGCTTAGAATGGAATGCTTAATAGAAAACATAATGTTGTTGAGTCAGTGTAAAAGTAGCTACTTATGTTCATGATCAGCACCTAGCGTCACAATCGGTCATTTTTTTCTCCCGACAACGACGGTTGTCAAAATATTAAATTTAGTTATGTCTGTCCAACTGTGTTACCTTGTATAAAAAAAAAATACTTTTTAGTCTTAAAAAATCCTTTAGTCTAAAAAAGACTAAAATCTTTCAACCGTATCAAGCGGTCTTCATCAATGATAAAACAACTCATTTTGGGTTTCGTTTCGTTTGGGTTTGAGTCAAAATCCCGTCAGTTGGGTCTTTTCACTCTGACAAAGACTGCTTGATACGGTTAAAAGACCTTAGTTTTTTTTTTTTCATTTTAATTTTAACTAACAAAAAACTTTAAATTAACTTTAAATTACACAAATTAAAATTAAAATGTGGGACTAATTGGACTGAATTGGACGAAGGTAGTCGCCGCTCTACCTTCCTGCGGGACTCTTCGCCTCTTGATGACGAATTTCGTCGAAATATAGAAATCCTTTAACTCTCTGTATGCTACCTTCGTTTAATTGGTTATATATATATATATATATATATATATATATATATTATATATATATATATAACAGATTCAATAATATATCGACCGTTTGATAGAATAGGTGTGTTCTCTAATCGGAGTTCGGTCAATTTTCCAGCATAAAAAATTAAACTCTCGTTGCCAACGTTTCGGTTTTATTTAAATATATAAATATTAAATAATAATAATAAAAATTAATTAAATAATATATATATATATATATATTCGTATATTTGGGGAACAGTTCTTCGTTAATACATGTGGGCCTAAATTGGAAAATTTTTCAAGAATGAATAACTTACATCTATATTTCAACCAACTTCGTCATCAAGAGACTAAGAGTGTCGCAAAAATGTAGAGCGGTGACTAAAGTATATATATATATATATATATATATTTGATAATGCCGTGTCAGTTACTAGCCATTGCGTCTACAACGTGCTTGGTCTCCCTTTCTTTTTTCTCTTGAAGACGGATTGCCCGAAAATTTGAGTTTGTAAGTGTGTTTCTTTACTTTGTGTGCTACCTATCTTCAATTTTAAACTGTTTATATATATATATATATATATATATATATATATATCAATTATCAAACCAAAATATGGTTTTTGGAAACGGTATCTAAGAAATTAATTGAAAAAACAATAGACCTAAAAATTTAATCTGATATATATACATGTACCTAAGATATGTATATGAGACAAAATGCCGTAGAGAAGAATCAAAATGAAGAAAAATAATCTCTGAGGTCTTCTAAACTGCCTCGTCTGAGAGCTACTACAAATAATATATATATATATATATATATATATATATATATGATCAAACCACAATATGAAATGGGAAAACAAGACTAAGATCTTTCAACCGTAACAATCAGAGTCAAAAACCCCAACTGATTGATTGTTATTTCACGTGTTTATGTGATATACTAATATATATATATATATATATATATATATATATATATATATATGACATTCACAAAAAAAAGATATGTGTAAAATAAATGGTTATCTGTCTTTGAAGCGACTCAAATCTATCCTGCTGATGACAAGGATATCGAAATAGAGTAATAAATAATAAAGTAATTCGAAAAGAAATAAATAAACATACGAAGTGAACATTTTATTAATTATAAATATTAGAAATATAATATACCGTCTTACTGCTGCTGTAGCTCTCGGACCGGTTTCTACTGTCACCCATCTTCAACAAGAAACGGTATATTATATTTGTAATATTAATAATACTAACCTCTGTGGTAATGATGAAATGCATGAATTTTATTAATTGTTAATGACATTTAAAAAAAGTAATTTTTCTTGTTTATTTAAGAGATTTATAGCCAAAAAAAAAAAAAAAGAGATGTCATTTTGTAGAATGAGGTCAATGATTTTACCCTACACTTTGAACTAATAATGATTCCATCGTTTCCTTGTTGAATTAGAGGGTTTCCATCTCTTTCTTACTCCTATACACGATCTAGACTAGTAAGGCACGATCTTTGAAAATTAAAAAAAAAAAAAAAAACAAACACAAACACGCTATAATCAAATGCAATTCAATCCTGCATAAGAGGAAAGGAGACTCCTTCTTTGAGAGAGAGAGAGAAAAAAAATTACTCTGGAAAGAAAGAAGAATGAGAGGGAAAAAAAACCGCGCAACGTATTCAATCTCAAATTAAACCCTAATTTTTGATTTCCTTTAATCAAATCGAAGTAAAGTATGTGACCTCAAAAAGCAAGGAACACGAAACAATAATGAACTCGTGAAGTTGAAAAAGGAAAGTAATTGAAAAGCGAAAGTAAGCTAGATTTAAAATTAGACTAGCAAACTAACTTCTAGTACATCAAAATAAAGTTTACTTTTTTTAAAAAAAAAAAAAGTAAAAAATTGTAGTTATAAAATAATAGTTTCTTTTACTATTATAAAAATTTAAAATTTTTAAATTTTATTACAACCACTTCTATTAAAGACGTGAAACAATACATGGATTTTGTTATAATTTAATATAACCAAACAATTATAATTTTATAATCTAATTATAATAATTATAAAGAGAAATAAAAAAAAATATATTGATATAGCTTCTCGACCACTGATACTTCAAATTTACCGAAGGATTTCTTGAGGATTTCGGACATAAACATACGAGTACAACTCCTAATTATAAGCCAACGTTTCTTTACTAGGTATTTTATGACCCTTTTGTGGTTCTCTTGTTACTGAATTTTTCGTTTGTTTGGTTTGTTTTCTGTTGGTTGGTATCCATGGATCTATTTATCTTGCTTTACTTCTGTCGTTAATATATTGTTTTTTAGCCTTGAAAATGCCAAACAACTTTTGGTAAAACGTCGGCTTATAATCAGGAGTTCTATGTTTATAAACGAAATCCTCAAGAACCTCTTCGGTGAATTTAAAAAAAAATATATGAACCAATAATCAAAACTGTTAGCTTGAGACTCACACCAGTCAAAAAGTTATATATATATATATATATATATATATACGGGAAAACAAGACTAAGATCTTTCAACCATAACAAGCGGTCTTCGTCAGTGTCAAAAACCCAACTCTGGGTTGTTGAAAGATCTTATTGTGGATTGATCATTGATTGTTATTTCACGTGTTTATGTGAAAGCTTTATATATATATATATATATATATTGATAAAAGTATCGAACGTAGAATAGAAACAAAACTTAAGTTTATCGGGACTCGGTCAGTTCTTCAGGTTCAAATTAAACTCTCATTGCCAAAGTTTCAATTTTTATTTAAAACCTTTTTCATAGGCAGAAGTATAAATTTTGAAACATAAAAACTAAGTATTACATTACAAATTATTTTACAATGAAAAATAGTGTGTGGATTTTAACAACTGTAGTCTGAATTAACACGTGACACTGAACGTGACACAGTTCAGTGTCACGTGTTCATTCTGACTACAGTTGTTGTTAAAATCCTCATACTATTTTTCTTTGTAAAATAATTTGCAATGTATAGTTAGTTTTTCTGTTTCAAAATTTACACTTCTGCTATGAAGAAGGTTGACAATGATAATTTAATTTGAACCAGAAGAACTGACCGAGTCCCGATAAACTTTAGTTTTGCATATATTTATATAAATCAAAGATCAAACAACAATATGAAAAGGGAAAACAAGACTAGATCGTTCAACCATAACAAGCAGTCTTCTTCAGAAAGATCTTAGTCCTGTTTTCCCTTTTCATATTGTGATTTGATCATTGATTGTTATTTCACATGTTTATGTGAAATCTTTATATATATATATATATATATATATATATATATATATTATTAAGTTGTTTGTATCGGGCAGTGGACGCATTTACGTCTCCGTTCCTTCATTCCTTCTCCTTTTTATTTTCTCTCCACCTCTAACCACCTCTTTTTATCTCAAGCAACATAACCGCACCCCCTTGAGAACTAGACAATTATGGTTGGTATACCTTCTTTTTTTTACTAATGGTAAAAAATCACTTAAATGACAACAGTGTAAGTATCTTCTCTCCTGATTACGGCAAAACACCGAAATGATCGAGATTCGTTGAGTGTTAGTCCTCTTTCTTGTGTTCTCTAGCTGTAACTCTAATTATATATATATATATATATCAGCAAATTTTCAATCCATCTTTTCTCTCCCATCTCTCTCTTTCTCTCTCTCTCTTTTCTTCTCTTTCTCCTTGTCTTTCTATTTAGCTCTTCCACTTGAATAGATTTCATTTCTCTTCTATACTTGTGTTTTTAAAGATTAATATTCATCTCAAATTGAAAATAGTTATCCATAAAAAAAGAAAAAAAAATAATTTAACTACTTATTATTTTTGCTTGTTTTTTTTTGCTAATACTTACTCTGTTGTCACCAATTAGTAAAAAAAAAAAAAAAAAAAAACAGGTATACCAACCATAATTGTCTAGTTCTCAAGCAGGGGTGCGGTTATGTTGCTTGAAATAGACAAACTACTGTCACTTGAAGAATTCACTTGGGGGTTGGAAAAAGGGAAGATTTAATGGTGGGTGAAAAGCAGTTGGGTTTGGGTAAGAGGGAGAATTTGTCTGGCGCCTCTGACGTCACGCAACTAAAACTCCCTAGAACCTTCTATCTTCATTTAAAACTAGTAGTTCTTAACTGATTTTGGGTCATATCCCACGTAAGTATTTCTAAAATCCATATACAACTGTACCCTTGTGATATTTAATTTTTCTTATTCTAAATTATATTGTTATTCACTTGAAGATAGCTTAACACTAGAAATGCATCCTTATTCCAGAAATAAGTAAAGAAAAGAGCGTAGTTTTCGATACCAAGCATATGTTTTCATAACTTGAATTATATAATTCGATTATTATAAGTATATATTATAATTCAGTATATAAGTATATATTATAAGTCAGCCCATAACATAATTTAGATAAAATATTCCTACTATCAATATATATATATAATATATATATTATAATATATATATTCACTGATAAAACGAAATACGATCCAAACTGGACACAAATAGGAGTTCGAGATTAACAAAGAACAACACACAAAGTAGGGAAACTTTCTTTTCTCCTGAAGACGGATTACCCGAAAATTTGAGTCTGTATGTGTGTTTCCCTACTTTGTGTGTTGTTCTTTGTTAATCTCGAACTCCTATATTATATTATAATATATATATATATATATATATATATATATATATAATATATATATATATAAATGATCAAACCACAATAAAAAAATGGGAAAACAAGACTAAGATCTTTCAACCGTAACAAGCGGTCTTCGTCAGAGTAGTCTTGTTTTCCCATTTTCTTATTCTGGCTTGATTATTGATTGTTATTTCACGTGATTATGTGAAATCTTTATATATATATATATAGGTAACACACCACAAATGAATGAAGATAGTCGGTCTGAGGCCTTTTGTTTTCACGTCGTCAGAGAGCAAGTGAATACAAGTTGTAGGCAGGTTATGAATTTTGATTTAAAGTTGGATTAAGATTGGCATCATTGACAGTATTTTTCCCTATTACAGTTGAAATAGTCTTGATTTGTTTAACGATTCCTTCAATTAGAAATTCATCTAATTTAAAAAGGACTGTACTAGTGTTGACTAAGCTCTTAGAAATGCCTTTTATGAGGGCGCTTTCAACAATGTTTCTTCTTCTTTCACATGACATAAATACCAACTCCTTTGCTTCTTCCCAATTAATTAAGTGATTTTTGTCTCTAATGTGTAAGAACAAGTAACTTTTATCATCTTGTCTTCTGATAGAATACTGATGTTGCTTTATCCTTGTGTCCATTCTTTTTCCTGTCTGTCCAATGTAAGCTAACTCACAATCCTTGCTTATATTATATATATATTGATAAAAGTATCGACCGTGGAATAGAAACAAAACTATAAATTATCTGGACTCGGTCAGTTCTTCAGGTTCAAATTAAACTCTCATTGCCATCGTTTCGGTTTTTTTCTAAACCCTTTTTCATAGGCAGAAGTAAAAATTTATACTTCTAAAAAGTAAAAGGAAGTATAAAATCTATACTTCTGCCTATAAATAAGGTTTTAAATAAAAACCGAAACGTTGACAATGAGAGTTTAATTTGAACCTGAAGAACTGACGGAGTCCCGATAAACTATAGTTTTGTATATATATTTACATCTTTTCGATGAAAATACGATCCAAAATGGACAAATACAGTTCAATGTACATAAAGAAACGTAGAGAAATTAAAAACACGGTCTCCAACCGTCTCTGTACCAGTGCGCTTGGTTTCCCTCTCTTATCTCTCCTGAAGACGGTTCAAACCGAAAATTAGAGACTGTAAGTGTGTTCTTTTGATTTCTCTATGTTTATTTGTCTATATTGAACTATATATATATATAAATATATATATATTTCAGTACATACAGTCCTCAGTTGGATGACATCACCTCTTCTAATGATAGCGGCACGTTGAAATATTGAAGTGAGTTTTTGCAGTGTGTTCTAAGTGGTTTCGCTGGGTGTTTGGTTTATATACATATATATATATATATATATATATATATATAACTTTAGATTATTTGGAAGCCTGTTTCAAGAATCGGATGATTGACAGTTCCCCACTTGCATTTGGTTTTAAAAGAGATCCTATCTAAAGGTTTCGAGCTTAATTTGCATACAGTGGCCATCTCACACACTCTCTTTTCAACTAGTTTTGACTTCACCAACCATTTGATTAACATAAGCGGCTGATTCAACTCTTGTTCTTTTTCAAATGTTCTTTCTTTTTACTATTGTGATTTATCCAAAAGGAATGACAATGTTGAAGAAAGAAAAAAAAAAGACCACTCGTGGCCCCACCTTTCTGTAGCAGTTCTTTTAAAAGTGATGTATTGTTGAGGTCATTTTTCATATAAACGATCCTTTTCCCGTTAAGTATTTTGACAAGTCAATTACTTCTATTCCTTGTAATGGATTGAAAGCTAATTAAAACTGCATGAAACAAAGGATATATTGAATGGAACTTTCGGATTAAATTGTTAATTTGTTAATGTTAGAATTGGGGCCAGGTTAGTTCAGTGGTTAACGTATTCGTCGGTGAACTGTTTAAGTCCTGGGTTTGAAACCTATCTGTCCCTTAATTTATTCGTTCAGGAGGTAAAATGACAGTTTTAAATTTATAAATAAATTTATAGATACTAAAATTATTTGTTTGCAAACTCCACTTTGGTGGGCAGGTTTGCTCGTTGACAACGTGCTCACCTCTGAACTAGCAGATCCAGCGTTCGATTCTCGCTCCAGTTTTCGATTTATTTACTTGGGAGGTGAATAAATCTGAGTACATGATCCTTCAGAGAGAAGGTTAAACCCGTTTTGATCCTCGCGTTTTTGTGCGATAACCGCTTATCAAGCCAGGCCGCCTTGTTGACAAGTTACTCTTTAGCCACCTCCATTGAACATGGAAGTACCTGAGGGCACCTCAAGCAACGCAATGCTAAGCACGAATTCTGGCAGTTACTCCGCAAAACGGTACCTAGGCCAAGAGTAATAGACAAGCTAAAGCCCAGGTAACGTGCGGAGATAGACGACATTAAGCCCGTTTTGATCCTCGCATTCCTCGGCATTTTGTGCCATAACCGCTTAGTCAAGCCAGGCCGCCTTTGTTGACAAGTTACCCTTTAGCCACCTCCATTGAACATGGAAGTACCCGAGGGCACTTCAAGCAACGCAATGCTAAGCACGAATTCTGGCAGTTACTCCGCAAAACAGTACCTAGGCCAAGAGTAATAAACAAGCTAAAGCCCTCGTAACATGCGGAGATAATTTCTGATGAGGTACTCAAAATTCCCTTACCAGTTGCACTTTAACTAAATAACACATATAACGAAGACATATAAATACACAATCAAGACTAACTCAACTTATCACTACGCCTCAAGGTATTAAAATATTCAGGAGAAGGTTAAACCGTTGATCCTGAGCCTGTACGATGTCAGATACTCGTTAAAGATCCCAACTCTAAATACACTTGGGTTAAGCAAAATTTAGAACTCCCCATGTAGAATAAGCGATCAAAGAAAAAGACTGTAAAGAGCTCACGTTTTTAAACCGCTAGGGGATCAATTTAAACGATAATAAAAAAACAATGGTAGAATAATTTTCAAAATTTATTAATTGAACTTGCAGTAGTACAGGGCTGAAACCCAATGGAAACCAACAGGCAATACAAACGCTTTATAAGACTCTGACACGGAAAATCAAAACTCACACTAACATACAGACTTCACATATACAACACAATCTTGAAGCCTTCTTGGGCTTATGTTATAGAACTTTGGAGTTCTGCCAGATTAACAAGTATAATAAATTAACCAATAAATAATTTAATGAATGTATAGCAACATATGTTGTTAATAATATGAGCTATAATGAGTGGGGTATTCAATTCTGGAACTACGATTCCGGAGGGAGGCATACAAGCCATTCGGCTACCCTCCATTATTCACTTATTAATAAATTAACTATTAAAAACAAAATAATATATGTCTTTATTGTATAATAATAAATATAATTGATATTATTACCTATAATAAATCGAATGCTAGAGTGGGTATTAAATCACGGATCTACGATTCTAGAGGTGAGCGTACAAGCCACTGGGCTACCCTACATTATTAACTTATTAATAAAAGTAATCATAAAAAACAAAATAATAAATATCCTTCAAAAAATGTTGTTGATAATATTACCAAACAGTAATAAATTGTCGACCGTGGGACAGATATGTAACATAAAAAGGATAAATCGGGATGCGGTCAGTTTCTTTCACTTCCAATCAAACTCTCATTGCCGACGTTTCGATTTTATTCAAAAATCTTTTTCAATGGCTCTACAATACAAAGGAAATTAAGAACTTAAAAATACATATATTTTTAACAAAAAACAAAAAGAAGTACATTATGAAAAATTTAAATATAATCATGAGTATTAGAATCCAACGACCAACGAAGAGTTCCATGCACGACAGTGCACGTCGTAATTAGCAGTTCTGGACCAGAGGCCCACTACTGCTAAATTATCATGCTGCTTTTTTTTTTGTTTTGGTCAGTAGGCTTTGTCAATACTGGGGACGTTAGTCTGTCAGGGAAAGGAGTCGTATTCATGGTCGTATGGTCTTGCAGTTTTGCATTGTCTGAGGTTACTATATTATTTATAAGTCATCAGGTCGTCATATTTAACTCAGGAAGAGAGCTATTAGGAGTCATGGGATTGGGAAGGGTTGTTTGTTGGATTCAGGTCCAGAACAAGGAGATTTGGAGTATTAGAATAGGAATAAAAAGAAGGAACCTATCTAGAAAAAATTACAATGAACTTACAAAAGTAGGAATATTTGAAAATTAACGAACTATTACAAATTAAATTACTAAAACAATATAGAAGATTAAACTGTTCAAATGACGGTCATTCATAAACATCTATGCACAGCTGGTGAGCAGGAAACAATGGAACAAAATTTTTCACTAAAAACGTTAGGTATTCAAAACACTATTATCTATATTATCTTTAATATTATTAATTATATTAATTATTTATATTATTTAATTTTTTTTTTGGGGTAAGGAGGTGAAATGCATTACGCACATAGTGCTGGGCTCCCAGATAAACCAGACTACCAACTAAAACACCCCCTTTTTCACCCAGGACCTAGCCTGGAACTGTTTTCCACATTACTTCAGGCTTGGTCGTAACTTATCTTAGGTGAGGCATACTTGCTTTATTATCCTTCTAGATCTTCCAAGTATCGCTTTTTCGTAATCAATATCGGTTCTGACAAGGCCATCTACCATATTCCATGCCCCAGAACTCCGGATCATTTCTTCAATGATCGTTTCTGAGGAGAATATGGCTATTCTTTGTATCAAGTCTCTCCTCTGGCTGTTCCATTTGGGACAAGAAAAGAATGTGTGTTCCACATCATCTAACGCTGGACAATACAGGCACTCGGATGTTTGGTGCTTCCCTATCTTGCACAGGTAGGCGCGGAAGTAACCATTTCCACTCAGAATTATTTAAAATATTAGTATCTATAATATTATCTATAATAAATTGAATGCCTATAATAGTTTTGAACGCTGTATCTACAAGTCTACCGGCGAGCGATCTAGCTACTGGCCCACCTTGCCCTATTAACACATTGTTAAGTTATTAATTAATAGCAAAATAATAATAAAAACCTTTATTGTTATATCAACAAATCTTCTTAATAACACAATCAAGAAATATAAATACGACTTCGAGTCTCTCTTTGTATCAATTTGCAGTACAAACTTACAAAAATACGAATTTACTTTGAAAAGTAGTTCTCTATTATTTGTTTTTTTTAAATATTTCCAATCATTTAGTTACAGAATCTGCAACTAACAAGTTGATATAATATAAAATTAAATAAAAACAACAACTGCAAATTTATATAAAGTGGTATTTTTATAAAAATTTTTTTTATCCATTCAAACTTTTTTAACCGTTTCTTAAAATTGAATTTACAAGTTTATTCTATTTTGGTAAAAAAAACCCTCACTTTCTGCCTTAAATTACACATTGGTATATTATTACATCATGTTTAGATTTAAAACTATATAATTTATAAACAATTAATAGTAAAATATTATTTTATAAAAATATAGTATGTTTAGTTCAAATTAGTATACACGCATTGGAATGTAATGAATGTAATTCGCCTGTTCTTTACTTCAAATATTTTTCTTTGCCACCTAAGCAAAAAAAAATCAGAAAAAGATTTAAGAGTGTAAAATTTGTTTTATTTGTTGCTTTTGAGTTGTTATTTACCTACCAAGTATGCAGTTATTCTTATCCAATTTTTTTTATATACATTTTTGTAGGTGCCAAGTTTGCCTAATAGTTAACAATTTAGCATTTGAATTGATAGTTCCGGAGTTCAATAACCAGTCTGATTCTTAATTTACTAACCCTGATTTATATTATTAATATAATATCTTTAATTATTGTTCTCCATCTTCAATGAGTTGTGATTGAAGATGGATTGAAGATGGACAACGTCCGAAAGCGCTCCAACGACTCTAATATCATCGTACGAGGTATAACGGTTTGCCATATTAATAATATAAATCATACTAACCTCAGTGATAATAATAATATGCATATATTCCTTTATAGTGGTTGGTGAAAAAAGTTGTATTCCGTCCCGAGGACCCATGACGTCAAAACACTCCTAAAAAGAGAATTCTTTTACTTTAAATTTATTTAAGTTAAATAAATTTAACAAAATTTAGGTCTTACAATATAGAATCAACAGTCAATGTGACTCGTCGATTACTAAAACGGGTGCCAAATATTAAATGAGCCACACACTTTCCACCACTAGAACTTAAAAGTTAGAAATCCTTATAAGTTTAGATGTTTGAAAACATTCTTGTCCTCTTGAAGATTGTGAATAATGATCACCTTAAATTTATTTAAGTTAAATAAATTTAACAAAATTTAGGTCTTACAATATAGAATCAACAGTCAATGTGACTCGTCGATTACTAAAACGGGTGCCAAATAATAAATGAGCCACACACTTTCCACCACTAGAACTTAAAAGGTGGGAAACATTGATAACTATGAGCTTTAACAACATAAGAATGAATTAGTGAAAATTTAATTATTTAATTATTATTTTTAAAAATTTAAAATGAATTTAATTGTCAATAGCTCTATTGAAGTTTTAAGAAATGAAAATAGTATGAAAAATAAACCTTAATAGAACATGAACCAATTTATAATTATTATTAAGGTTTATTTTTAATCAAATCACTTTTCGTACTATATTTCTTTGTTCAAAACTTCAATTGTGCTATTAGCTATTTAATTATTTGTATTCAATTTTCAAGAAGTTTATTCTTATGTTATTATAAAGCTCATAGATATGTATGTTTTTTTAAATATTGATAAAAGTATTTACTGGGCAGTAGAAAGAATGTAAAATTTTTATCAGGACTCAGTCAGTTTTTCGGGTCAGATTAAAATTAAACGCTCTTTGACAAAGTTTTGATTTTTACATAAAACCTTTTTTATAAGACTATGAAAAAGGGGGACAGGTTAGCTCAGTGGTTTATTGTACTCGCCCTCAGAGGTTGCTAGTCCTAGGTTTGATCCCTAACTGATCTTCGATTTATTCATGCAGGTGGTAATTAAATCTGGTTTATGACGTCCTTTGGAGAAGTCGTTTAGCCGTCTATCCCAAGCCTGTACGATGTCTTAGATACTCGTTAAAGATCCCTACTTGAAGTCCACTTGAGTTAGGTAAAAATTTAGGACCCCCCCCCAATGTACCAATGTACAATGGTATAATCTCTAAAATCACTGATTAAAACAAAAAGCCGTTAAACGGCTGACGTTATCACCCGATAGCGAATCGATTTAAACAATATATATATATATGATCAAACCACAATAAGATAATGGGAAAGCAAGACTAAGATCTTTCAACCGTAACAAGCGGTCTTCGTCAGAGTCAACTGACAGTTGGGTTTTTGACTCTGACGAAGACCGCTTGTTACGGTTGAAAGATCTTAGTCTTGCTTTCCCATTTTCTTATTGTGGTTTGATCATTGATTGTTATTTCACGTGTTTATGTGAAATCTTTATATATATATTTATATATATATATATATAATATATATATATATATATATATATATATATATATATATATGTACAAACGACAATAAGAAATGGGAAAACAAGACTAAGATCTTTCAACCGTAACAAGCGGTCGTCTTCGTCAGAGTCAACTGACAGTTGGGTTTTTGACTCTGACGAAGACCGCTTGTTACGGTTGAAAGATCTTAGTCTTGCTTTCCCATTTTCTTATTGTGGTTTGATCATTGATTGTTATTTCACGTGTTTATGTGAAATCTTTATATATATATATATATATATATTATTACAAACGACAATAAGAAATGGGAAAACAAGACTAAGATCTTTCCCATTTTTTTATTGTGGTTTGATCATTAGTTGTTATTTCACGTGTTTATGTGAAATCTTTATATATATATATATATATATATATATATATAATATACATATATATATATATATATATATAATATATATAATATATATATAGAACATATTCAAAAAATTGTATTTAAAAATATTTCGAATAAACACTGAAACAATGACAATGATAGTTTAATTTGAACCTGAAAAAACTAACCATTTCTTGAAAAAAATTTAATTTTGTTTGTTTTTTCGATGAAAACCTGAAAAAGAACACCAAGTGTTGGAAACGCGTTGTTAATTTTTAACATAAACTCTTTTATTTGAAGGCGTCATTTTTGAAATTCCCCTATTAAGAGTAAATACCACAGTATAAAAAAAATCGCACAATTATTATATTTTTTTTTTATTATTTTTGATTTTTAGTATAGTTATAGTAAAATTGTTGGTAGACCAATCCAAATTTTTTTTTTTTTTTTAATTTTAAGCATGGTCACGAACACATAATAACATAATTTTGTTCATTTCCCAGAAAAAATAACTGAATTAAAAAAAAAAAATTGTAATTTTGCAAGAGATAAAAAAAAAGAAAAATCAGTTCATTGGTCTGAAGAGAAATGATAGGTTTAGTGGGATATTATTGGGATGAAAGTATTTTTAAAAACAGTGTTGTTTTAAACCCAACAGTCCAATTTAGATTTGGTTCTGTGTTGGAAGATAATTTAGGGAGTCTTATAGCCAGAGGGAAGTATTTAGAGCTCAAAGATAAAAATCAAACTCTTCTACTACTACCACCAACCCCCTCCACTTATTATTCTTCATCTCTCTTCCATCCGCGTATCACAGATTCTTGCCTCTGATTATCCCCCTTTAAAAACCCTGTCTTACTCCCTTACTTGCTTACTCCGGCTGTTAGTTACAATTTTAGAATTTTTTTTTTTTTTTTTTTTTTTTTTTTGGCTTCAAGCAATATCCTCTAATGAGAAGGGAAAAGATAAAAGTTAGATAATCTAATCCAAATCTTTACTGAAAATTTTTCCCTCAAAGATTTCTTTTGTTTGATGAACAAAATAGAAAAAAAAAATAGATTTATCTTAAATATATATATAGATCTTTTGTGACATTGCCAAAAAAACCATTGATTACGATCGATTATCTATGTAGTATGTTGAAATGCCAAAATACCCCATTTACACTCCATTAACCACTTTAAAATATCGATATCATTAAGATAACATATTTGAAATTTGTTTAATTCTTTTTTTATTTAAAATTATAATGAGCTAACTTTACAAATAATAAAAACTAACATAATTTGATCACTACGGCCTTTATTTTATCCCACTTAAAATTAATTAATATTAATTAAAAAAAAAACTCAACCATATAATATATATGATACAATAGTTATTAAGAAATAAGAAATATAACCAAGCTAAAATCTCCTGTTAAAAGCTATTAAAGAAATAGATAAAACTAATAAATTAAACATATTAAATAAATTAATAAATAAATAATTAATTAATAATAAATTAAGTGGAAGATAAAAAAAACACTGGAATAATTTTACTTATATATGAGATAAAATTTTCTGCCTATTGTTTTCTTGATCAATTTCCTGGATACTTTTTCCAAATTTCACATGTATTAACGAAGGACAGGTAACCGCGTGTTATGGTTGAAAGATCTTAGTCTTGTTTTCGCATTTTCTTATTATGGTTTTATCATTAATTGTTATTTCACGTGTTTATGTGTAATCTTTATATATATATATATATATATATATATATATATATATATATATGAATAATAATCAAAATAACACTTGATATAATAGATGGATTAATTTACCACAATGAAAACAATTTTTGAAAATTAAACAAATGAAGACTTCATCATTAAACACATTCAGGCTTGCTATCAATTCTGGAAATTTCAATCAGCCAAATTAACAAGTATTTATTGGTTTTTTAGTTCACTTGCTCTCTGACGATGTGTTAACGAAAGGCCTTAGAGCATTGTTTCAAAAATTGTTTTCATTGTGGTAAATTAATCCATATATATATATATATATATATATATATATATTGAGTATATATATATTGAGTAGCAGTTTGCTTCTCAACGCGAGTACTTCGCACTTCTTCCCGATGACAACGGATGTCGAAATATCGAAGTGAGTTCTGTAGTGTCTTTCTGTGTTTCTTTTCTATGTGTTAAAGTGTATATATATATATATATATATATATATATAATGATTTCACATAAACATGTGAAATAACAATCCATGATCAAAACACAATAAAAAAATGGGAAAACAAGACTAAGATCTTTCAATGGTAACAAGAGGTCTTCGTCAGAGTCAAAACCTCAGCTGGGTTTTTGACTCTGACGAAGACCGATTGTTACGGTTGAAGGATCTTAGTCTTGTTTTCCCATTTTCTTATTGTGGTTTGATCATTGATAATATATATATATAAATATAGTTAGCTTCAGCCACTCAAAGGGCCCCTACTCCTGCCCGATGACGACGAATGTCGAATTATCGTTGTCAGTCTTTTTTGTGTGTTTCTATCTTTTCTTTGTAAACTATATATATATATATTGAATCTATAGTCTTACTTTGTCTTTAAACCCCTAAAAATCCCTTACTTAGAGTGGAAATCGGAAATAGACAGAAATCGAGTATTTGAGTGAACTTTATAATAAATGTTCTCTTTTACTTATATATATATATATACATATATAATGATAAAAGTATTGACCGTAGAATAGAAACAAAACTAAAATTTATCGGGACTCGGTCAGTTCTTCAGATTCAAATTAAACTCTCATTGCCAACGTTTGGGTTTTTATTTAAAATCTTTTTCAAAGGCCTACAAAAACAAGACATATATGAAATAATACAATCATTCAACAATTAAACATTCATAAAAGTGCAATTAGTTACAATTAAGAAATTAAAATAGAAATTTTGACTAAAGGTTAGTGGGAAAATTTACAAAAGGATAAATTTTGTATTATTTATATTTAGATTATATTTGGATTTTATATATACAGTATATATATTATTATATATATAGATACATATTATATATAAATATATGAGCGGTTATATATATAATTTGAGTCTGTAAGTATGTTTCCTTACTTTGTGTGTTGCTCATTGTTAATTTCGAACTCGTGTATATATATATATATATATATATATATATATATATACCATATATATCCAGTTGGGTTTTTGACTCTGACGAAGACCGCTTGTTACGGTTGAAAGATCTTAGTCTTGTTTTCCCATTTCTCATTGTGGTTTGATCATTAAATATTAATATAAATTGATGGTATTTGCCTTCTATATTTTTTTTTTGCGCCTAGTTAAAATTAGTCTTATAGAGCTAATATCCTGTAAAGAATTTCTCATCGATGCATGAAACTCAACTGGAAATAAAAACGCCCTAGCTAACGTATCTTCATTAAGCATTTATACGGATTGTTTACTTAGTAATTCATCCGTTTCTTCTAACTAGACTTCCCAGAGAGACCCTAGAATGCCTCCTTCTTTTTTTGCCCGTCCTAATTTTTTCTTGCAGATCCCTTCTATAGGGTTGAAGGGAATGTAGAGCTAATTTTTTTTTCTAGCTTATTATCACATATGTTTAAACTGAGGTGACATATTGAAAATACAACTAATTTAGAGATATTTTTTTTATTTCGTACATTGAATATTTGTTTAACTACCATAATCTGTTTTTTCCCCTGATGCTGATGAATGATAAATATCTAAATGAATTATTTTATCTTTTTCTCAATGGAATAATATATATATATCTCATTAAATATCTTGCCAACATTAAGTTTAGTATGTTTCCTACATACCTTTTCAAGATTTCGAATGCTACTTTTCCATCTTTGTGGTATCATATAAATTAACTCACCGATTTTTTTATATTTAATGAGGTATGTTTAGAAGAAGGTCTGCTCCCAAAGTATACCAATATATATATACATATATATAATATATATATTAGTATAAGTGGGCAGCAAATCTTCTTGAAGACAAATGGAATTAAAGTATGCAGCAGCTTCTGCATTGACGACCTTTTTGCTGATGGCCTCGATTTTTCTCACTATCATTCGGTGATGCTGAGGCAACTTCCATATATGCTGGGCCAGAGACATTGAGAAAACCAATATCAAACAACTTTAATGAAATACAAAAACACTGGGTGGAAACAAGCTTTCGACCACACATTGGTCATCTTCAGGTTACACTACTATTTAATTAATGAATGTTAATATAATTAACTGAAAAGTAATCTTTAAAATTAAACATAACAATTTTAACAGGTATAAAACAAACGATACAGCGGGTGAGAGGAAAACAAAGAGCAGGGGTTGCAACAACATACAGGTTTGCCCCTCAATTGCTGTCAACCCTACTGGGCTCTAACTCTCTAACAAATTTAAAGTTATTATCGAAAGTAGTGCTACTTGGGATCACATTGAGGTCATAATTTTGAATGTTGAGGTTGGGGTTGACATCTTTGATATAAAGGGCTTCCAGGATATAAATATATATATATATATATAAATATATATATGTGTATATATATATATATATATACATATATATTAATAACATTATTAAATTTCTTCCCAACTTCTCTATGTATTATTTTTTGATACCGTTTTTTAAGATTTCGGATCTCACATTTCCATTTACTTGGTACTAAGTACAACAGTTCACCAAAAGATTGAAAGATCTGCTACCTACTTACTCTAATATATATATATATATATATTATATATATATATATATACAAAACGATAGTTTATCGGGACTTGGTCAGTTCTTCAGATTCAAATTAAACTCTCATTGTAAACGTTTCGTTCTTTATTTAAAACCATTTTCATATTTTCATATAACATCCATATGTTCTTATATCCTCATGGAAACCCATATTTATTATCCCAAATTATATAAATATTGATAAAAGTATCGACCTTTGAATAGATACAAAACTATAGTTTATCGGGATTCGGTCAGTTCTTCAGGTTCAAATTAAACTCTCATTGCCAAAAATTTGAAAAACGTTTTAAACAAAAACCGAAACGTTAGCAATGAGAGTTTACGTAATTTGAACTGAAGGACTGACTGAGTCGCGATAAACTTTAGTTTTGTTTGTATTCTACGGTCGATAATTTTAATAATATATAAATATATATATAATATTGATAATATATATATATAATATTGTTTCAGTTGGGTTTTTGACTCTGACGAAGACCGCTTGTTACGGTTGAAAGATCTTATTCTTGTTTTCCCATTTCTTATTGTGGTTTGATCATTGAATATATATATAAAAAGAATTCACATAAACACGTGAAATAACAATCAATGATCAAACCACAATTTCCCATTTCTTATTGTGGTTTGATCAATGATATATATATATATATATATATATATAAACTTTTCGTTGGAAATACGATCCAAAACAGACAAATATAGTTCAATGTAGATAATGAAACATAGAGAAATCAAAAGAACACACTTACAGTCTCTAACTTTTGGGTTTAAACCGTCTTCAGGAGAGATAAGAGAGGGAAAGCAAGCGCACTGGTTCAGAGACGGTTGGAGACCAACACTCTAACTATTAGAGACTGTAAGTGTGTTCTTTTGATTTCTCTATGTTTCTTTGTCTATATTGAACTATATATTTATATATATATATATATAATTATATATATATTAATATATTATTAATATTATATATATATATTATATTATATAGAATTAAACACCAATACAAACAGAGTTGAACTGATATTATTGACTAATATAGTAATACTCTAACGAAGTTAACATATTTTTAAAATTTTAATTATTTTCTCCAATTCTTCACAGTGGTTTGACTATTGATTTCTATTTCACATTTCTATTGTGAATTCTTGATAAATATACTTAAATATAATTTTTATTTTAAAGCATATATTGTTAAATAAAACTAAGTTTTATACTGTTTTCATTATATTTCTTGTTTCTTTTATTCAGCTAGGATTGTGAATCCCATATTAAAATTTGTAAAAAAATTTTTGTGCTATATTACCCTAATTAAATTATGATATAGATAAATTTTTCAGCATATTTCTGTAGTAGATTTCATAATTTTCTGGTCACAATTTTTACTATTTTTCCCATATTCATTTAACTTGATAAGTAGTTTCATGTCTATGCTGATGTTAATTTGTTTGTTCTGTTTGAATTTGACTGGCGGTGTTAATTATGTCATGATGTTATAGTGTAGTAATAAACAGGAGGAAAAGTGGGAATTTCATTTTTTGTTATATTAATATTAATAGTCAGGATTCTACTATCTTAAAATTTTAGGGCTGACATAGGTTCTATTCGGATTCGGTGGTCCCTCTCTGAAGAGGGAATTGCCTGTTACCCCGGGACCAGGAATTGTGCCAGTAGTTAATCAATTTCGTGAGCCATAGTGAGGAGTCATAGTACAAAAGAAACGACTCGTAAAAGAGATTTGAAATCTCTCTTTGGCTAATCGCCACCTGTACTGGTAGTTAGGAGAGACCCCAAGGTCACCCGTTGGCTAACTGCCACCTGCCTTAGACATATAATTGGCTGTGGTGGAGTGTATCTAATAGTCCCCACCCTGACAGTCCTTTAAGAGCCGACCATATCAAGCAAGTACCAAGTTGTCTAGACCAGTGGTTCTCAACGTTGTCCACATGGACCCCCAGGGGTCCACAGAGGATTACTAGGGGTCCATGAGGAAAGTAGTATTCTGAAGGTCCATGACACGTGGTTAGGGCTTCATGTTAAGTTTATATAAATTTATCAGCAAACCAAAAATAAATCAAAGCGTAGTAAGCTTTGGCCGTACAATATTCACACATAATTAAAATAAAGGCCTAATATCCTCGTCAGTTTGTTAAAATGTTCCAATGTTTTAAAGTTTTCTATTACACTTCTCTTTATGGTACATTCAAAATTTATTCGGTTACAATTTATTTCAGGGTTCTTTATAAAATGTTAATGAAGAAATATTTTGTTATTGTTTTAAAAACATTTTTTTTTATTTCAGCATGCGTTTTAGATGTAATGAAATTATTTCATAATTAACGATTTTCATTTGCCTAAAAACAAATATTTATTTATAACTTTGTATAATTATGTTTTTTAAGTACCCGGGGGGAGTGGGGGTCCACAAGTAGCTTTTAGGGGGTCCACAAGCAAACAAAGGTCGACAGTGTTTCCCAAACCTTTTCGAGTGACCGCCCCCTTGGGTCCATAAACCTATAACTCAACACCATTGAATAATAATCAGATTCCTAGACTAAATAACCAAATGAGTAACATTTTAATAATTAAATTAAAATAATTACTAATCGAATATTTATTTAGAATCCGATAGATGTATTGTTTCATAGCATATTTATGCAAAAGAATTAATACACAATAAAAGAAACTTAGATGAGAATATACTTTTAACATAAAAATAAATTATCAAAACAAATAATTTTAAGAAACCGTCTCCTAGAAGTTTACATGTCTTGTTTTCACTTAAATTTAGAAATTATATTGCATGATCATTTTCAATTTAAGAAAATAGAATCTCCGCTCCTTTTTGCATAACCGCCCCCCGATATCAAAGCAGCACCTACTTTGGGAACCACTGCATTAGAGCAACCGAATCCACCAAATTTAGAAAAATTTCTGTCTTTTTGTTTGTTTTTTTTTTAAAAAAAATATACAGGTAGTTATGAGTGTCTGATACTGTAACAAGTATGTACTGTTAGTTGATATACCAGTATAGGTAGCCAAACACAGCTTATAAGTCCCCATAACTTCGCTTCTACGTTGATTTTTCAATCAATTCAAATCTCAGCTTTTAAATAAAACGATCACAAATCTACTGTCAATGTTTCAGCTCGCTATGAGTTTGCTCGAAACAAAATTTTCGAGCAAACAGATAGGAATTTTTAGAACTGACACTTTTAAAGATATCTTTACGTTTTATACTTTAAAGAAAATAAAATAATTGAAGTTTAAAAATATAGAGGTATTTTTAGTGCCTTGTACTGTAGCAAGTAGGTATTGATAGTTTATATACCTACGTGTAGCTAGCCAAACACAGCTTATAAGTCCCATAATAGTAAGTAGGTATTGATAGTTTATATACGTGTAGCTAGCCAAACACAGCTTATAAGTCCCATAATAGTAAGTAGGGTATTGATAGTTTATATACCTACGTGTAGCTAGCCAAACACAGCTTATAAGTCCCATAATAGTAAGTAGGTATTGATAGTTTATATACCTACGTGTAGCTAGCCAAACACAGCTTATAAGTCCCATAACTTCGCTACTACATTGCATTTCCAATCCATTCAAATCTAAGCTTTTAAGTTTGACATACACAAATCTACTGTCAAAGTTTCAGCTTACTATGACTTATGGTGGCTGAGTTAACGCGTGACAAAATTTTTGGACAAACCAACAAACAAATGAGTCTATCACTACTGACATAGACATGTAAATATTATTTATAAAGTCACTAACAAGAAGGTATCTCTACTCCTGCCATGTGTAGGCCCCTTGGGCTCTTCACAACGTCACACCCGTCACGAAGTTATACTAGACATGTACTACAAATATAGGGGTCCTGTAATTCCTTGGTTCCTTATTTTTCCAAAGCAGGCAGATTTTAGCCAAAGTAAAGTTAAAACATAGGGGGCCAGGCTAGCTCAGTGGTTACGTGCTCACCTCTGAACTGGTAGGACCGGGGTTCAATCCTCACCTGGCCCTCGATTTATTCACGCGGGAGGTGAACACATCTGAGCACGTCGTCCCTCGGAGAAGGACGTTAAACCGTCGGTCCCGAGCCTGTACGATGTCAGGTCCTCGTTAAATATCCCTACTCTAAATACATTTGAGTTAGGCAAAATTTAGGACTCCCATTGTAGAATCAATCTTCATTGTGTGGTATCACAAAGGGTCAATGCTTGGCCTACGTGTGTTCCCTTGTGGGACTGCCACTGCAACCTAACCTAACCTAACCTAAAGTTAAAACATTAACAGGCAAAAGCCTAGCTTACTTCAAGTAACTCATGCATGCCTTTCCACTATTTATGATCTTATAGTGATTATTATTTCTCACTCAGGCAGGGAAAATCCCATTGGAATTCTGTGAGAATTAGTATCTTCTCAGGTTATTGCTTCTATAGAAACAAAAGGAAGAAGGATTCTCGACCCCATGAATGGGTATGATACTTTTGTTGGCATGAGGACTTGAAAAAGGCCATTCTCTTGAAGTGAGCCTAATACCCCAGGCGATACACAGTTCTCCTTAACGGAAGAGAATGATTAAATACTCTAATTAACCAGCCTAATTACTTGTTTGACCTTCATCTTTCTTTAATTTTAATTAACTTTAAAGGAAGCTAGGTTAGCTCAGAGGTAACGTTCTCACCTCTGAACTGGAAATAGGAAATATATTGTGCAGATGAACTAACGAGTGTATTGTTTAGGAAAATTGAAAAGCTTGCTATGAAACAAGTATCAGCTAAGTTTGGTGTCATTTTTAATACATGTTAAAATGCATGCATATTGAGCCAGGCTAGCTCAGTGGTTATGTGCTCACCTCAGAATTGATAGGACCGGGGTTCAATCCCTCACCTGGCCCACGATTTATTCACACGGGAGGTGAATAAATCTGAGCACGTCGTCCCTCGGAGAAGGACGTTAAACCGTCAGTCCCGAGCCTGTACGATGTCAGGTACTCGTTAATGATCCCTACTCTAAATACATTTAAGTTAGGCAAAATTTTAGGACTCCCACTGTAGAATCAATCTTTATTGTGTGGTATCACAAAGGGCCAATGCTTGGCCTACGTGTGTTCCCTTGTGGGACTGCCACTGCAACCTAACCTAACCTACATGCATATTATTATTACCACTGAGGTTAGTATGATTTATATTATTAATATGACAAACCGGTCATACCTCGTACGATGATCTTGGAGTCGTTAGAGCGCTTTCAGACGTTATCCATCTTCAATCGCAACTAACCTACTGATCTGTTATAAAGGGGGTTGGTTTTCTGTCAAGTCCACTGCTATCCTGATATTATTACTTTGATTTTTAGTTTTTAGCTATCATCTAGTTTGATTTTTTTATATTTTCTAACTTCGTCATACAGTTTGTCAAGTCAGTTTTTTATTTACATAAAAATAAAAAGACGACTAGACAGACAGTATGACAAAGTTAGAAAATATAAAAAATCAAACTAGATAATAGCTAAAAACTAACAATCAAAAATAACTAAATAATAAAAAAGTAATATTATCAAGATAGCTGTGGACTTGACAGGAAAACCAACCTCCTTTTTATAACAGCTCAATAGGTTAGTTGCGATTGAAGATGGAGAACGTCTAAAAGCGTTCCAACGACTCTAAGGATCAAAAAAAAAAAAAGAAAAAAAAATATCTGGAGTGGTCTACACTGAACTTTACTATAAGTAAATATAATATCAAACTTCTTGGTTATATAATGCTCCTTTTAGACATAAGACTGTCAATGTTGAATCAATGAGAGGTGCAATATTCTCTCGAGGAATCAGCACCGGAGGACTGACGAAGTCAGTCCCTCAACGCACTTAAAAAAAAAACAGCCCATAAACATATTAAACACTTTTATAGTTTACCAAGTATATGAATATATTTAATTTGTTTTGTTCCATCTGAATATATTATAATTGCATTTATTTTCTTCAATATGTCTATCTTTTTATCATATAATCCTCATATTCAAGTAATTTATACGTAGGTTCAATAGTACAGTAAAGCAGAAATTATACAGTAGTCATTCTTATTTCGCATTTTCTCATGTTTTGCTCAAAAACAATATAATTCCTTTAATAAAATTTGTTAAAACATACAAATCAGTTAAATTAATTCGGTATATTATTATTTTAATTGTTTCTATCAGTCTCAATGCATAGGAGTTTTTACAGACAATATACTCACCGTGTTTCTTTTTGTCATTGTTGTATCAACCTTAAAAAATTTTTTATTCTTTTTAATGATGTTATTAAATTTATGAGAAATATAAAAAAAAAACAATGTAGCTTCATTACAAAATAGCTCTATGTTAAAAACTAACAACTATATTAATAAAGATTCCCCATTATGAGTAAGTAACGCACTATAAAAAATTGATAAAATTGGTAATGAGTGAAAAAACAATTCATTGAGATGTATAAAAAGATTTCACATAAACACGTGAAACAACAATCAATGATCAAACCACAATAACAAATGGGAAAACAAGACTAAGATCTTTCAACCGTAACAAGCGGTCTTCGTCAGAGTCAAAAACCCAACTGCTTCGTCCTTGTTCGTTCCTTGCTTCGTCTCTGTAGTGAAAAATTGTTTGTCTAGCTTGACTAAGGCCCATAAATTAAAACTAAAATTAAAATTTTTAAATAATCGTTTTAGTGAAAAGGTAATACCTAAATCTCTTATTCCTAAATTTTTTGCTAAATATTTCTGAAGGCCCTTTTGATAATTTTCATTCTTTGTTGCTAAAAAAAAAAAAAAACATATTTATTTGTGCCGGAGTGATGTGAAATTAGCCTTCGGTGATTCGGTGCGTAACAAAAGTCATCTTAATCAGCTCAGTTGAGTTTTTTGACTCTGACGAAGACTGCTTGTTATTGTTGAAAGATCTTAGTCTTGTTTTTCCATTTCTTATTGTGGTTTGATCATTGATTGAGATGTATGTTACTGTTTGTTTTAGGTACGATTTGCTAAAAATTTTAATGTTTTACTTTACTATATATAAGTAAATAAGATTCCATTAAGTGAATGATTTCATTCAATGATTTGATTACTATTCTTTCTTCCATATAGGAGGGGAAAATAGTGAAAACGAAAATGATTATAATTGACTGTTCAACGAATGCAGAATGACTGAGTTAACTTAACTGAATTGAATTCAGCAAGCTCATTAATCTGTTTGACCCGAGTTTTGTCAAATTTACCAACTAATCTCTCTGAAGAAATGCTAGTTATCGTAAAAAAAATTCGATTTCAAGATTTTGAAAAAAATTTATGTTTTGAGGTCCGAGAAGTCTATTAATGAATTTTTTTTTTGGTGGTTGCTGTGTGTTTGTGTGTGGGTGGGTGAGTGTGTGAGTATGTATCTGAAGTTTGTCGCTCTACGGTCCAGAATCTTTGATGGATCAAGTTGATCTATGCAAGAATAATAAACTACTCCAAATTAGACATTTATATGATGCTTAAATAGAACATTATAGATTATACCCAAGAAGTATGATATTATCTTTACTTATAGTAAAGTTGAGTGTAGACCACTCCAGATTTTTTTTTGACGTGATTACCTCACATTCACGTAAAATTTGTTCGGTGGTTTTTTGCTCTTCCAGATAGAGAGTAAGCATTTTATATATTTGAAATAAGTAAAACCGTCTTACCTCGTAAGATGGTCCTGGAGTTGGAGCGCTTTCAGACGTTGTCCATCTTCGATCGTAACAATCCTACTGAGCTGTTATATAGGAAGCTAATAAAAATAAAAAGACGACTGGACAGGCAGAATGACGAAGTTAAAAAATATAAAAAACCCAAACTAGATAATAGCTAAAAACCAAAAAAATCAAAATAATAATATCAGGGTAGCAGTAGATAACAGATAACCAACCCCCTATATAACAGCTCAATAGGTTTGTTGCGATCGAAAATGGACAACGTCCGAAAGCGCTCCAACTCCAGGATCATCTTACGAGGTATGACGGTTTTACCTATTTCTAATAAAAATCATAATAACCTCAGTGGTATTAACAATATGCATATATTTAATCATTTTATAGTTCATGTTGTATAATGTGATATTTGAGAAGAAAATGCTTCTGGTCTGTTAGGTCTGTGGTTCGATACCCACTCTGCCTCTCATTTATTCATGTGGGAGGTGAATTAATCTGATCATATCGTCCCTCCAAGAAGACATTAAACCATCGGTTACGAGTCTCTACGACGTTATATTTAATAAAAATATCCCTTTTTTTATCAAAAAAAAAAATATTAGAGAATTTGAAAAATTATGTCTTAGCAGCAAAAAAAAAGTTTGATATGAAACTAACAACGCGTTTCGAACACTTAGTGTTCTTCTTCAGGTTTACATCTTTAGTCTTGAGATGTTGATCTACGGAATAACTCACAGATCTCACAAGCAATGAGTTTTATTTCAATTGGCAGACCTGCTTCTGTTAATTATTTAATTAATAGTTATTTAATTAATGACTCCTTTTTGTACTTAATAATACAAAAAAAAAATACCAAATTAGTAACTATTTGAGTAATGCAGTTGAAATAGTTGGAAGCTAAATTTTGATGTAACTTTGTTTTCTAATTAAATCTACTGAAGTTAAAAATAGCATGTGCAAAAGAATAATAAGGTAGGTTGGTATCACTGGTTCAGTTGTGTCACCCAACTGTTTCCTGTTTATTGTCAGTGTTACCAATAGCATCTGCAAGTATCAATTCCCTTCTATTGAATTTTTTTTTTTTTTTTCAAAACACCGACAAAAGAATTGAAATCTTTCTGTCCTCTCAAACAGTTACCTTTCTAACCTCTAAACTCTTTATAAGATTTAAGGATTAGTTTACCCAAAGTTTAGAAAGCTTTTAAAATTGGTTTTCATTCTATTGAGGTAAAAATAGGGGGGGGGGGGGGGGGTATTCTCTTTTTCAGTTACTCACACAAGAAAAACATATAACAGTTACCAGTCTCTCACTCTCTCCTGCCCTTTTTCTGTCCTTCAAACAACTCGACCATATAACAACCACTTCTCCTTTATACCTGATCTGTCCCTTTAATCGTTCTACTATTGAAAAACATAAACTCTTTACATTGTCTCTTAAAACTTTTCCCTCCCAAAACCTTCTGTGACATTATACGATCAATTAAATTCATACAGTACCAAAATTTTTTTTTATTTTTTTTTTTTTATTTTATTTTACATAGTCACAACAATGCAAATGTAACATTACCAGTGACAATGATGAAGGAAATATATACATTACACATGGAGGCAGGAGGGAAGAAATAATTCAGTAATTATACTTCCTGGCGTGAGAAATAAGTTATGAAACTTAGATTAAATTTACAAGTCACTAGAGTAATTCACACTAATAAGTCTCTTGGCCAGTTTCTCTTCAGGCGCCGTTTCGGGATTTCCTGGGATATTTGTTGAGGAGATGTTTTGAACTAAGGGATTGTTATTGCTACAAAGATTTTTATGGAAGGCTTTGTAGCGAGATATTTCTGTACCAAAATTAAACTAAAAAGTTACAATTTTTCTTTTATAATAAAAAAAAAAGCCTTTTGAAACTCTAATTTTCTCGGAAAACTCATAAAATAACATTACTATTTCGTAGTTTAACGAAAATTAAACCAATTTTAATGGAAGATTTCATTACTGCTTGTAATTTTACGAATACTACAATCTATAAAAGTTCAAAACCATAATAGTTGTAATATCTGTTGATTTCTTCTTAAATCTTAGTGTCATACAACAAAGATGGAAATAAAAACCAAATATTAATCATAAAAACAAATTATTATTATTATTAGAGGTAAAATCGGTTTATTATCGTATATTGATAATGATTGTATCATATTACGATTGTTAGAATAAGTTTGAAGATTCAAACTATGTAATACTATAGATAACATCGATATTTTTCTGTCTGATCATTGATTGTTATTTCATGTGTTTATGAAATCTTTATATATATATATATATATATATAGCAGACAGCAGAGGTTTTTGAATTAATTTTATATATATATATATATATATATATATATATATATATAATACGAGTTCAAGATTAACAAAGAGCAACGCACAAAGTAGGGAAACACACTTTCGGGAGTATGTCCTGAAGACGGATTACCCGAAAATTTGAGTCTGTAAGTGTGTTTCCCTACTTTGTGTGTTGCTCTTTGTTAATCTTAAACTCGTATTGTGTCTAGTTTGGATCGTATTTCATTTTATCAGTGAAATACGAGTAATATATATATATATATATATATTTTGAATGCCAGATTAGATATTGTAAAAGACGAGCCAATCCCTGTTACGAGCAGACGGAGTGTGCTAAGGAGAAACGTGTTCAACGAATAAACACCCACAACCAATAAGAAGTGCCCAAAGTAATACGTAACAGGGATTGGCTCGTCTTTTACAATATATATATATGTATATATATACAACAAAAAATGATTGATCGGGATGCGGTCAGTTTCTTCCACTTTTTAATTCAAACTCTCATTGCCGACGTTTCGATTTTATTCAAAATCTTTTTCATAGGCATAAGTAGGAGTATTGGCAATTGAAGGAACTATTACATTTTCATTTCTGAACTAGTAATGACTCTTAAACTATTCAATGAAAACCGTTAATAACCGACTCTGTGAATGAAAATCTTTATATATAAAGAGTCGGTTATTAACGGTTTTCATTGAATAGTTTAAGAGTCATTACTAGTTCAGAAATGAAAATGTAATAGTTCCTTCAATTGCCAATACTTCTACTTATGCCTATGAAAAAGATTTTGAATAAAATCGAAACGTCGGCAATGAGAGTTTGAATTAAAAAGTGGAAGAAACTGACCGCATCCCGATCAATCATTTTTTGTTGTATATATGTCACACGGTCGAGAAGTTATTAGTGTTTATATATATATATATATTATGATTAAATCCAAATCCAGTTTTGTTTGGCTGTTTTTTTCTTCTGTAAACATTAAGAAGCCTAAATGTAATCTCACACAAGTTTCTTATCAAAGATATCTTTTATCTGTACCTTATCTTATCACAGATATCTTACTTAGTACCTTTAAGGCTTGGACCTGAAAATTTACATACTCTCTCAAGGGAAATGTGCAAAATATCTGCCATTTCCCACATAAAATATATCTAGCTTTAACCTAGGTTTCAAACGTGAAACCTTCACCACTAAAGGCAAGCACGCTAACTATTTGCCTGGACCTAACCCCTTATCAAAAACAAAATCCTTACTAATAAAAAACATATCAGGAATTTTAAAGTCATAACATGTTGTACAAAATCATAATCAAATATTTATTACAATTTTTAAGAATTCAAAAAATATTTATTTATTTTATTCAAGTCTAAATTTTGCAAATTAAATATAAACTGCACTACAAATATGGTGTTTTTTAAGATAACTAAATAAAATATTCAAAATACTGATAACAATTAAATCTTTATTATAGATAATGAATTATAGCATAAGTCCCATTGAATTTTAAATTAGCTATTATAAAGGAACAAAATTGCTTGGGTAAAGTTCCACTGATTGTGTAGTTGTCAATAAGATTAGAAAATGGTAAATAAATTACAATTAAGTACAATAGGATTTGTACTTAAAGATTAGTGTACGTACTTTTGAAAAACAATGGTCATCTGTATTATAGCCAGGCTCCTTGGTACGCCCGTAATGTTGATATTCACCATGATTTGAAAATGGAATCCATAGATAGTTACATCACTCGACTTACTACCAATGAAGACAACAAACTATCTACTCATCCAAACCTCCTTGTACAAACTCTAAATCCTTCCACCAACCTTCCTCAACCTCACTGACAAAGTTCCTCAACCTTCGTCAGAGTCAAAAACCCAACTGATTTAGTTGGGTTTTTGACTCTGACGAAGACTGCTTGTTACGGTTGAAAGATCTTAGTCTTGTTTTCCCATTTTTTATTGTGGTTTGATCATTGAGATATATATATATATATATATATATATATATATATATATCAGGGACGTGCAGTCAGGGGAGGCAGGTGAGGCAGTGCCTCACCTGATAATCTTGGAAAGGAAAAATGCAAAATGAATTGTACATATCTAAATGGTTATATTTATCCAGTGAATTGCGCTGTAAAGATATTTGTCAGCATTTTTAACTTTTTTTTTATTCAAAATCAATGGTTTTTCGCAACTATTGCTTAGATACTGAAAAGAAATGCGTGGTATGTCTGCCGCCTGCTGTGCGAAGAGTCACTAAGTGAGGCACGCAGTTCTGCTGCCTCATGGTAGGTGGTCGCCTATGACTACACGGATTCTTCTTTGTGATTCAGCAACAAAATACAGTCAGCGACAGCACTCTAAAAGCTAGCAATTTATTTTTTACCTTCCTTACTTTTGCAAATGGAGTAGTGCATTTCAAAAATTAAAACGTTAAAATGTTTTAAAAGGAAGCTGATATGAGATTTAAACATAAACTACTGCCAATCAAATAGTGATAAAGGTAATCTGTAAGGTTCATATTTTTGTAAATTTAACGGTGATGAAGTCAGTGCCTCACCTGTCATGAACCTCACCGCACGTCACTGATATATATATATGAGTCACCGCCTGCCTTCCTGCGGGACTCTTCGCTCTTCGCACCTCCTGATGACAACGATGGTCGAAATATCAATGTGAGTTATGTCTGTGTCTTTCTATGAGATTTTTTCGTTTTGAATTTATTTTATATATATATATATATATCGATGCAAGTACAGAAAGTAAACCAAAATTCCTTTATTTAGACCTCTAAATAAAGTTCTAAATCCCGTATAACCATTGTGTTTATAATTTGAATGAGAATATCTGCAAAACAGATGTCTAGACGACTGACAAAGCGAAAGTTCTCCTTTCTCCAAGGTATAATAGAAAGAAGTCCTGCAATAAACCTCACTAGCTGTTTTCCCCCCACTCGGTAGTTACATTGTCGTTGTTCACCTTATCAAAGGTAATTTATCTCGACCTGATTGTGAATTAGAGTCAGTTGGCATCGCTCTGCTTACTAACCTAACTGTCTTACTTCCTCTCCCAATGAACACATGTTCATTCAATCACTTGTCAATTTCTACAATTTTTATTAGTCATATACACCTCAAAACAGATACAGACAACATACACACACTCACAGACACATACACACACGCACACTAACTGTCTTACTTCCTCTCCCAATGAACACATGTTCATTCAATCACTTGTCAATTTCTACAATTTTTATTAGTCATATACACCTCAAAACAGATACAGACAACATACACACACTCACAGACACATACACACACCACACGCCCTAACTGTCTTACTTCCTCTCCCAATGAACACATGTTCATTCAATCACTTGTCAATTTCTACAATTTTTATTAGTCATATACACCTCAAAACAGATACAGACAACATACACACACTCACAGACACAACACACACACCCGCACACTAACTGTCTTCTTCCCCCTCCCCAATGAACACATGTTCATTCAATCACTTGTCAATTTCTACAATTTTTATTAAGTCATATACACCTTAAAACAGATACAGACAACATACACACACTCACAGACACATACACACACACGACACTAACTGTCTTACTTCCTCTCCCCAATGAACACATGTTCATTCAATCACTTGTCAATTTCTACAAAATTTTTATTAGTCATATACCCTCAAAACAGATACAGACAACATACACACACTCACAGACACCACAACAAAGCACACTAACTGTCTTACTTCCTCTCCCAATGAACACATGTTCATTCAATCACTTGTCAATTTCTACAATTTTTATTAGTCATATACACCTCAAAACAGATACAGACAACATACACACACTCACAAATACACACACACACCGCACACTAACTGTCTTACTTCCTCTCCCAATGAACACATGTTCATTCAATCACTTGTCAATTTCTACCAATTTTTATTGTCATATACACCTCAAAACAGATACAGACAACATACACACACTCACAGACACAACACCACACACCGCACACTAACTGTCTTACTTCCTCTCCTGAACACATGTTCATTCAATCACTTGTCAATTTCTACAATTTTTATTAGTCATATACACCTCAAAACAGATACAGACAACATACACACACTCACAGACACAACACACACACACCCCGCACACTAACTGTCTTACTTCCTCTCCCAATGAACACATTTTTCATTCAATCACTTTCAATTTTCTACAATTTTTATTAGTCATATACACCTCAAAACAGAAACAGACAACATACACACACTCACAGACACAAACACCACCGCACACTAACTGTCTTACTTCCTCTCCCAATGAACACATGTTCATTCAATCACTTGTCAATTTCTACAATTTTTTTATTAGTCATATACACCTCAAAACAGATACAGACAACATACACACACTCACAGACACAACAACACACACCGCACACTAACTGTCTTACTTCCTCTCCCAATGAACACATGTTCATTCAAACACTTGTCAATTTCTACAATTTTTATTAGTCATATACACCTCAAAACAGATACAGACAACATACACACACTCACAGACACATACCACACACCCACACTAACTGTCTTACTTCCTCTCCCAATGAACACATGTTCATTCAATCACTTGTCAATTTCTACAATTTTTATTAGTCATATACCCTCAAAACAGATACAGACAAATACACACACTACAGACAATACACAACACACACCACACTAACTGTCTTACTTCCTCTCCCCAATGAACACATGTTCATTCAATCACTTGTCAATTTCTACAATTTTTATTAGTCATATACACCTCAAAACAGATACAGACAACATACACACACTCACAGACACATACACACACACACACGCACACTAACTGTCTTACTTCCTCTCCCAATGAACACATGTTCATTCAATCACTTGTCAATTTCTACAATTTTTATTAGTCATATACACCTCAAAACAGATACAGACAACATACAACACAAATACAACACAAACACACAAACCACACCCTAACTGTCTTACTTCCTCTCCCAATGAACACATGTTCATTCAATCACTTGTCAATTTCTACAATTTTTATTAGTCATATACACCTCAAAAACAGATACAGACAACATACACACACTCACAGACAATACAACACACACCGCACACTAACTGTCTTACTTCCTCTCCCAATGAACACATGTTCATTCAATCACTTGTCAATTTCTACAATTTTTATTAGTCATATACACCTCAAAACAGATACAGACAACATACACACATCAAGAACAACAACACACAACGCACACCTAACTGTCTTACTTCCTCTCCCAATGAACACATTTCATTCAATCACTTGTCAATTTCTACAATTTTTATTAGTCATATACACCTCAAAACAGATACAGAACAACATACACACACTCAACAACACAACACACACCCCGCACACTAACTGTCTTACTTCCTCTCCCAATGAAAACATGTTCATTCAATCACTTGTCAATTTCTACAATTTTTATTAGTCATATACACCTCAAAACAGATACAGACAACATACACAAACTCACAGACACAACACACACCCCGCACACTAACTGTCTTACTTCCTCTCCCAATGAACACATGTTCATTCAATCACTTGTCAATTTCTACAATTTTTTTAGTCATATACACCTCAAAACAGATACAGACAACATACACACACTCAAACACAACAACACACAACGCACACTAACTGTCTTACTTCCTCCCCAATGAACACATGTTCATTCAATCACTTGTCAATTTCTACAAATTTTTATTAGTCATATACACCTCAAAACAGATACAGACAACATACACACACTCACAAGACACATACACACACCCCGCACACTAACTGTCTTACTTCCTCTCCCAATGAACACATGTTCATTTCAAATCACTTGTCAATTTCTACAATTTTTATTAGTCATATACACCTCAAAACAGATACAGACAACATACACACACCACAGGACACACACACACACACAACCGCACACTAACTGTCTTACTTCCTCCCAATGAAACACATGTTCATTCAATCACTTGTCAATTTCTACAATTTTTTATTAGTCATATACACCTCAAAACAGATACAGACAACATACACACACTCACAGACACAACACACACCCCGCACACTAACTGTCTTACTTCCTCTCCCAATGAACACATTGTTCATTCAATCACTTGTCAATTTCTACAATTTTTTATTAGTCATATACACCTCAAAACAGATACAGACAACATACACACACTCACAGACACATACACACACCCGCACACTAACTGTCTTACTTCCTCTCCCAATGAACACATGTTCATTCAATCACTTGTTCAATTTTCTAACAATTTTTATTAGTCAAATACACCTTCAAAACAGATACAGACAACATACACACACTCACAGACACAACACACACCCCCGCACACTAACTGTCTTACTTCCTCTCCCAATGAACACATGTTCATTCAATCACTTGTCAATTTCTACAATTTTTATTAGTCATATACACCTCAAAACAGATACAGACAACATACACACACTCACGACACAACCAACACACACGCACACTAACTGTCTTACTTCCTCTCCCAATGAACACATTTCATTCAATCACTTGTCAATTTCTACAATTTTTATTAGTCATATACACCTCAAAACAGATACAGACAACATACACACACTCACAGACACAACACACACACCGCACACTAACTGTCTTACTTCCTCTCCCAATGAACACATGTTCATTCAAATCACTTGTCAATTTCTACCAATTTTATTAGTCATATACACCTCAAAACAGATACAGACAACATACACACACTCACAGACACATACAACACACCGCACCTAACTGTCTTACTTCCTCTCCCAATGAACACATGTTCATTCAATCACTTGTCAATTTCTACAATTTTTATTAGTCATATACACCTTAAAACAGATACAGACAACATACACACACTCACAGACACATACACACACACGCACACTAACTGTCTTACTTCCTCTCCCAATGAACACATGTTCATTCAATCACTTGTCAATTTCTACAATTTTTATTAGTCATATACACCTCAAAACAGATACAGACAACATACACACACTCACAGACACATACACACACAGCACACTAACTGTCTTACTTCCTCTCCAATGAACACATGTTCATTCAATCACTTGTCAATTTCTACAATTTTTATTAGTCATATACACCTCAAAACAGATACAGACAACATACACACACTCACAGACACATACACACACCAACCACAAAACTGTCTTACTTCCTCTCCCAATGAACACATGTTCATTCAATCACTTGTCAATTTCTACAATTTTTATTAGTCATATACACCTCAAAACAGATACAGACAACATACACACACTCACAGACACATACACACACACGCGCACACTAACTGTCTTACTTCCTCTCCCAATGAACACATGTTCATTCAATCACTTGTCAATTTCTACAATTTTTATTAGTCATATACACCTTAAAACAGATACAGACAAACATACACACACTCACAGACACATACACACCCGCACACTAACTGTCTTACTTCCTCTCCCAATGAACACATGTTCATTCAATCACTTGTCAATTTCTACAATTTTTATTAGTCATATACACCTCAAAACAGATACAGACAACATACACACACTCACAGACACAACACACACGCACACTAACTGTCTTACTTCCTCTCCCAATGAACACATGTTCATTCAATCACTTGTCAATTTCTACAATTTTTATTAGTCATATACACCTCAAAACAGATACAGACAACATACACACACTCACAGACACACACACACACGCACACTAACTGTCTTACTTCCTCTCCCAATGAACACATGTTCATTCAATCACTTGTCAATTTCTACAATTTTTATTAGTCATATACACCTCAAAACAGATACAGACAACATACAACACCAAACACAACACACACAACGCACACTAACTGTCTTACTTCCTCTCCCCAATGAACACATGTTCATTTCAATCACTTGTCAATTTCTACAATTTTTATTAGTCATATACACCTCAAAACAGATACAGACAACATACACACACTCACAACACAACCACACACCACCACACTAACTGTCTTACTTCCTCTCCCAATGAAACATGTTCATTCAATCACTTGTCAATTTCTACAATTTTTATTAGTCATATACACCTCAAAACAGATACAGACAACATACACACACTCACAGACACAACACACACACACGCACACTAACTGTCTTACTTCCTCTCCCAATGAACACATGTTCATTCAATCACTTGTCAATTTCTACAATTTTTATTAGTCATATACACCTCAAAACAGATACAGACAACATACAACACCACAACACAACACACACGCACACTAACTGTCTTACTTCCTCTCCCAATGAACACATGTTCATTCAATCACTTGTCAATTTCTACAATTTTTATTAGTCATATACACCTCAAAACAGATACAGACAACATACACACCTCACGACCACAACACACACACACGCACACCTAACTGTCTTACTTCCTCTCCCAATGAACACATGTTCATTCAATCACTTGTCAATTTCTACAATTTTTTATTAGTCATATACACCTCAAAACAGATACAGACAACATACACACACTCACAGACACAAACACACACCGCACACTAACTGTCTTACTTCCTCTCCCAATGAACACATGTTCATTTCAATCACTTGTCAATTTCTACAATTTTTATTAGTCATATACACCTCAAAACAGATACAGACAACATACACACACTCACAGACACATACACACACTCGCACACTAACTGTCTTACTTCCTCTCCCAATGAACACATGTTCATTCAATCACTTGTCAATTTCTACAATTTTTATTAGTCATATACACCTCAAAACAGATACAGACAACATACACACACTCACAGACACAACAACACACACGCACACTAACTGTCTTACTTCCTCTCCCAATGAACACATGTTCATTCAATCACTTGTCAATTTCTACAATTTTTATTAGTCATATACACCTCAAAACAGATACAACAACATACACACACTCACAGACACAACACACACACACGCACACCTAACTGTCTTACTTCCTCTCCCAATGAACACATGTTCATTCAATCACTTGTCAATTTCTACAATTTTTATTAGTCATATACACCCTCAAAACAAGATACAGACAACAATACACACACTCACAGACACATATACAAACACACGCACACTAACTGTCTTACTTCCTCTCCCAATGAACACATGTTCATTCAATCACTTGTCAATTTCTACAATTTTTATTAGTCATATACACCTCAAAACAGATACAACAAACATCACACACTCACAGACACAACACACACCGCACACTAACTGTCTTACTTCCTCTCCCAATGAACACATGTTCATTCAATCACTTGTCAATTTCTACAATTTTTATTAGTCATATACACCTTAAAACAGATACAGACAACATACACACACTCACAGACACATACACACACACACACGCACACTAACTGTCTTACTTCCTCTCCCAATGAACACATGTTCATTCAATCACTTGTCAATTTCTACAATTTTTATTAGTCATATACACCTCAAAACAGATACAGACAACATACACACACTCACAGACACATACACACACACACGCACACTAACTGTCTTACTTCCTCTCCCAATGAACACATGTTCATTCAATCACTTGTCAATTTCTACAATTTTTATTAGTCATATACACCTCAAAACAGATACAGACAACATACACACACTCACAGACACAATACACACAAAGCACACTAACTGTCTTACTTCCTCTCCCAATGAACACATGTTCATTCAATCACTTGTCAATTTCTACAATTTTTATTAGTCATATACACCCAAAACAGATACAGACAACATACACACACTCACAGACACATACAACACACACGCACACTAACTGTCTTACTTCCTCTCCCAAGAACACATTTTCATTCAATCACTTGTCAATTTCTACAATTTTTATTAGTCATATACACCTCAAAACAGATACAGACAACATACACACACCACAAGACACAACACACACACCACCACCTAACTGTCTTACTTCCTCTCCCAAATGAACACATGTTCATTCAATCACTTGTCAATTTCTACAATTTTTATTAGTCATATACACCTCAAAACAGATACAGACAACATACACACACCACAACACAACAACACACGCACACTAACTGTCTTACTTCCTCTCCCAATGAACACATGTTCATTCAATCACTTGTCAATTTCTACAATTTTTATTAGTCATATACACCTCAAAACAGATACAGACAACATACACAACACTCACAGACACAACACACACACCGCACACCTAACTGTCTTACTTCCTCTCCCAATGAACACATGTTCATTCAATCACTTGTCAATTTCTACAATTTTTATTAGTCATATACACCTCAAAACAGATACAGACAACATACACACACTCACAGACACATACACACACACCGCACACTAACTGTCTTATTCCTCTCCCAATGAACACATGTTCATTCAATCACTTGTCAATTTCTACAATTTTTATTAGTCATATACACCTCAAAACAGATACAGACAACATACACACACTCACAGACACATACACACACACACGCACACTAACTGTCTTACTTCCTCTCCCAATGAACACATGTTCATTCAATCACTTGTCAATTTCTACAATTTTTATTAGTCATATACACCTCAAAACAGATACAGACAACATACACACACTCACAGACACATACACACACACGCACACTAACTGTCTTACTTCCTCTCCCAATGAACACATGTTCATTCAATCACTTGTCAATTTCTACAATTTTTATTAGTCATATACACCTCAAAACAGATACAGACAAACATACAACACATACAACACAACACACCGCACACTAACTGTCTTACTTCCTCTCCCAATGAACACATGTTCATTCAATCACTTGTCAATTTCTACAATTTTTTTAGTCATATACACCTCAAAACAGATACAGACAACATACACACACTCACAGACACATACACACACACACACCGCACACTAACTGTCTTACTTCCTCTCCCAATGAACACATGTTCATTTCAATCACTTGTCAATTTCTACAATTTTTATTAGTCATATACACCTCAAAACAGATACAGACAACATACACACACTCACAGACACATACACACACACACCGCACACTAACTGTCTTACTTCCTCTCCCAATGAACACATGTTCATTCAATCACTTGTCAATTTCTACAATTTTTATTAGTCATATACACCTCAAAACAGATACAGACAACATACAACACTACAACACATTCACACCGCACACTAACTGTCTTACTTCCTCCTCCCCAATGAACACATGTTCATTTCAATCACTTGTCAATTTTCTACAATTTTTATTAGTCATATACACCTCAAAACAGATACAGACAACATACACACACTCACAGACACATACACACACACACGCCACACTAACTGTCTTACTTCCTCTCCCAATGAACACATGTTCATTCAATCACTTGTCAATTTCTACAATTTTTATTAGTTAATAATACACCTCAAAACAGATACAGACAACATACACACACCAAGACACAACAACACACACGCACACTAACTGTCTTACTTCCTCTCCCAATGAACACATGTTCATTCAATCACTTGTCAATTTCTACAATTTTTATTAGTCATATACACCTCAAAACAGATACAGACAACATACACACACTCACAACACAACACACACACACGCACACTAACTGTCTTACTTCCTCTCCCAATGAACACATGTTCATTCAATCACTTGTCAATTTCTACAATTTTTTTTAGTCATATACACCTCAAAACAGATACAGACAACATACACACACCAAACACAACACACAACCGCACACTAACTGTCTTACTTCCTCTCCCAATGAACACATGTTCATTCAATCACTTGTCAATTTCTACAATTTTTATTAGTCATATACACCTCAAAACAAATACAGACAACATACACACACTCACAGACACATAACACACACCGCACACTAACTGTCTTACTTCCTCTCCCAATGAACACATGTTCATTCAATCACTTGTCAATTTCTACAATTTTTATTAGTCATATAACACCTCAAAACAGATACAGACAACATACACACACTCACAGACAATACAACACACACCGCACACTAACTGTCTTACTTCCTCTCCCAATGAACACATGTTCATTCAATCACTTGTCAATTTCTACAATTTTTATTAGTCATATACACCTCAAAACAGATACAGACAACAATACACAACCACAACACACCACACCGCACACTAACTGTCTTACTTCCTCTCCCAATGAACACATGTTCATTCAATCACTTGTCAATTTCTACAATTTTTATTAGTCATATACACCTCAAAACAGATACAGACAACATAACAACCACAACACAACAACACACCGCACACTAACTGTCTTACTTCCTCTCCCAATGAACACATGTTCATTCAATCACTTGTCAATTTCTACAATTTTTATTAGTCATATACACCTCAAAACAGATACAGACAACATACAGACACATACACACACACACGCACACTAACTGTCTTACTTCCTCTCCCAATGAACACATGTTCATTCAATCACTTGTCAATTTCTACAATTTTTATTAGTCATATACACCTCAAAACAGATACAGACAACATACAGACACATACACACACACACGCACACTAACTGTCTTACTTCCTCTCCCAATGAACACATGTTCATTCAATCACTTGTCAATTTCTACAATTTTTATTAGTCATATACACCTCAAAACAGATACAGACAACATACAACACTCACAACACAACACACACGCACACTAACTGTCTTACTTCCTCTCCCAATGAACACATGTTCATTCAATCACTTGTCAATTTCTACAATTTTTATTAGTCATATACACCTCAAAACAGATACAGACAACATACAGACACATACACACACACACGCACACTAACTGTCTTACTTCCTCTCCCAATGAACACATGTTCATTCAATCACTTGTCAATTTCTACAATTTTTATTAGTCATATACACCTCAAAACAGATACAGACAACATACACACACTCACAGACACATACAACACACACGCACACTAACTGTCTTACTTCCTCTCCCAATGAACACATGTTCATTCAATCACTTGTCAATTTCTACAATTTTTATTAGTCATATACACCTCAAAACAGATACAGACAACATACCAACAACAACACATACACACACACACCGCACACTAACTGTCTTACTTCCTCTCCCAATGAACACATGTTCATTCAATCACTTGTCAATTTCTACAATTTTTATTAGTCATATACACCTCAAAAAGATCAGAAACAACAACATACAGACACATACACACACACAACACCGCACACTAACTGTCTTACTTCCCTCCCAATGAACACATGTTCATTCAATCACTTGTCAATTTCTACAATTTTTATTAGTCATATACACCTCAAAACAGATACAGACAACATACACACACTCACAGACACATACACACACACACACGCACACTAACTGTCTTACTTCCTCTCCCAATGAACACATGTTCATTCAATCACTTGTCAATTTCTACAATTTTTATTAGTCATATACACCTCAAAACAGATACAGAAACAACAACAACAACAACACACACACACGCACACTAACTGTCTTACTTCCTCTCCCAATGAACACATGTTCATTCAATCACTTGTCAATTTCTACAATTTTTATTAGTCATATACACCTCAAAACAGATACAGACAACATACACACACTCACAGACACATACACAACACACACGCACACTAACTGTCTTACTTCCTCTCCCAATGAACACATGTTCATTCAATCACTTGTCAATTTCTACAATTTTTATTAGTCATATACACCTCAAAACAGATACAGACAACATACACACACTCACAGACACATACACACACGCACACTAACTGTCTTACTTCCTCTCCCAATGAACACATGTTCATTCAATCACTTGTCAATTTCTACAATTTTTATTAGTCATATACACCTCAAAACAGATACAGACAACATACACACACTCACAGACACATACATACACACACGCACACTAACTGTCTTACTTCCTCTCCCAATGAACACATGTTCATTCAATCACTTGTCAATTTCTACAATTTTTATTAGTCATATACACCTCAAAACAGATACAGACAACATACAACACTACAACACAACAACACACACGCACACTAACTGTCTTACTTCCTCTCCCAATGAACACATGTTCATTCAATCACTTGTCAATTTCTACAATTTTTATTAGTCATATACACCTCAAAACAGATACAGACAACATACAACACCACAACACAACAACACACCGCACACTAACTGTCTTACTTCCTCTCCCAATGAACACATGTTCATTCAATCACTTGTCAATTTCTACAATTTTTATTAGTCATATACACCTCAAAACAGATACAGACAACATACACACACTCACAGACACATACAACACACACCGCACACTAACTGTCTTACTTCCTCTCCCAATGAACACATGTTCATTCAATCACTTGTCAATTTCTACAATTTTTATTAGTCATATACACCTCAAAACAGATACAACAACATACAACACCAAACACCACACACACCGCACACTAACTGTCTTACTTCCTCTCCCAATGAACACATGTTCATTCAATCACTTGTCAATTTCTACAATTTTTATTAGTCATATACACCTCAAAACAGATACAGACAACATACACACACTCACAGACACATACATACACACACGCACACTAACTGTCTTACTTCCTCTCCCAATGAACACATGTTCATTCAATCACTTGTCAATTTCTACAATTTTTATTAGTCATATACACCTCAAAACAGATACAGACAACATACACACACTCACAGACACATACACACACACACACGCACACTAACTGTCTTACTTCCTCTCCCAATGAACACATGTTCATTCAATCACTTGTCAATTTCTACAATTTTTATTAGTCATATACACCTCAAAACAGATACAGACAACATACACACACTCACAGACACATACACACACACACGCACAAACACACGCACACACACACCAGATACGAAAAAAACCCTAATGTAATGGTTATTTTTTCTGTTTCAAAATGTATACTTCTATATATGAAAAAGGTTTTAGATAAAAACTAAAATGTTGACAATGAGAGTTTAATTTGAACCTGAATAACTGACCAATTCGTGATAAATATATCTTTTATTTTTAATTAATGGTCGATATTTTATATTCCACATAATGTATAATATAATATTGTATATATATATATATTCAGGTGACTCACCACAAATTAAAGAAGATAGTCGCTCTAAGGCCTTTCGTTTTCACGTCGTCAGAGAGCAAGTGAATACAAGTTGTAAGCAGGTTATGAATTTTGATTTAAAGAAGGAGTAAGATTGGCATCATTGACAGTATTTTTCCCTATAACTGTTGAAATAGTCTTGATTTGTTTGATAATTCCTTCAATTAGAAATTCATCTAATTTCAAAAGGCCTGGACTTTGTGGTGAGTCACCTGAATATTTATATCACGTGTTATTGTGACAATTTTATATATATATATATAAACTAGAATTTAAAAAAGAACACATAGAAAGGAAACCACTGAACTCACTACTATATTTCGATGTCCTCGTCTTCAGGAAATGAAGTGAATCGCTCCAAAGGCTGATAACGACTGCCTTTATATATATATATAGTTCAATATAGACAAAGAAACATAGACAAATCAAAAGAACACACTTCTTTATTTTGTCTCTAATAAAGTTATTTATTTTATTTTGTCTCTAATTTTTGGTTCGAACCTGTGTTGACCTCTAAACGCACCAAGCCATATATCAGGCCATATCGTTTTTAAATCAAGTCAGGTTGTCTTTTTACGATTTGCCCTTTAGCCGTCCCATGTTCACATGGCGACGCCCAGGGTTTTGGTTTGAACCGTCTTCAGGAGAGATAAGAGACGGTTGGAGACGAACCTCCAACCGTCTCTGAACCAGTGCTCTTGGTTTCCCTCTCTTATCTCTCCTGAAGACGGTTCAAACCGAAAATTAGAGACTGTAAATGTGTTCGTTTTATTTGTCTATGTTTCTTTGTTTTTAGCCGTCATCATGAGAAAAGATAATTAAATGGTTAGATAACCACCTTTAACAGTCGTTTATAATATAAACTTTTAATCACTATAAGGGCTCGTTTATCGATTAGTTATGAATTATATCGATTCATTATTAATTATGATACCGCATCATTTTATTCCTATAGGCACTTTTTACTGATTATATTAAATTTATCGATAAATCGATTAACTTTCTTTTGATATATTACTGTTATTTTAAGTTTCAAATTGCTTAGATAGGAATATTTCACTTTTTAGATATAATACAATATTAATATCCACTATTGTTTAATTTCGGTATAAAACCTAATTTGTTTCCCTGGAATTGAATATAAGTTTTGTTAATTATAATATTATTATTTTTTAATGAAATATGCTATTATATAAATTGTTGATTAGTTAATATGGGTGATGCAGTTTTACTGTACTTATGCTATTTTCTTAGTTTTAATATAACTTATATATTATTTATATTGGAAATATAGAAAACCATCTTGGTTCTTGGAGTCGTTGCCAACAACCATGTATGAACACGTTACGAGGTATGACGATTTTCCATATTTCTAATATAAATCATACTAACCTCAGTGGTAGTAATAATATACATGTACTGATATATTAGCTGTTTATAATTGGTAATTTAGTTCTGTATAATCTCTTTTGATTTATTATCATGTTACCTGGGTCTGGTTCCATGGACATGCCGTGGAAGAAAACAGAGCACACGAATGATTTTTAACGTGGAGTCCTTTAGACAAACTACTGAATTTCAACAAGACAATATTACAGCTTTCCCATTGGTAACTTGCACTATGCCCGGAGGTGGACCTCGTGGAGGCGGGCATGTATGACCGATATCACGCGCTTGTGGTCAAGAAAGAGTACAGTTTAGCCTAAAACTAGTTATGACGACTTCTACTGCCTTTTAAACTATAAGACGTATAACTAGATGTTGACAAAGAAAAAGACGTTCATGACTACTATTCTTGGATGGTACTCTAAATTCTGATCATTAATGATCGGGAATTCTCTTCTTTCAGGTAATCTCATTCTTGATAGAAAATCTATAACTAGATGTTGACAAAAAAAAGAGACGTTCATGAATAATATTCTTGGAGGGTACACTAAATTCTGATCACTTAATGATCAGGAATTCTCTTCTTCCAGATAATTTCATTCTTGATAGGGAATCTATAACTAGATGTTGACAATGAAAAAGACGTTCATGACTACTATTCTTGGAGGGTACTCTACATTCTGATCACTTAATGATCTTCTTCCAGGTAATTTCATTCTCTATAGGGAATCTATAACTAGATGTTGACAAGGAAAAAGACGTTCATGACTACTATTCTTGGAGGGTACTCTACATTCTGATCACTTAATGATCTTCTTCCAGGTAATTTCATTCTTGATAGGGAATCTATAACTAGATGTTGACAAAAAAAAGAGACGTTCATGACTAATATTCTTGGAAGGTACTCTACATTCTGATCACTTAATGATCTTCTTCCAGATAATTTCATTCTTGATAGGGAATCTATAACTAGATGTTGACAAGGAAAAAGACGTTCATGACTACTATTCTTGGAGGGTACTCTACATTCTGATCACTTAATGATCTTCTTTCAGGTAATTTCATTCTTGATAGGGAATCTATAACTAGATGTTGACAAGGAAAAAGACGTTCATGACTACTATTCTTGGAGGGTACTCTACATTCTGATCACTTAATGATCTTCTTCCAGGTAATTTCATTCTTGATAGGGAATCTATAACTAGATGTTGACAAGGAAAAAGACGTTCATGACTACTATTCTTGGAGGGTACTCTACATTCTGATCACTTAATGATCTTCTTCCAGGTAATCCCATTCTTGATAGGGAATCTATAACTAGATAGAAACAAAGGAAAAGACGCTCATAACACATATTTTTTGGAGGGTAACCTAAATTTCGATCACTTGATGACCCCAGGAATTCTTTTCTTTCAAGTAATTTTATTCAGGTACTGCAGGAACTGACGTAGGTTGGGGTCCTGAAGGATATGCCTGTACATGACCCTCACCTATGCACCTTTCTGCTTGAGAGTATAGCCTCTAACTTGAGAGTCACAAAAAAACTGACAATCCTCCAGCACTTGGCAAACAGTCTCTGAATTATCCACACAAGCAAGTACTGTATAACCATTCGCAGTGCTTAATTAGATAAATCATGAATGTTTCTTAATTGCAGTCAAAAACATCAGTTCTGCTCCACAGTTCCACAGTGCTGGCACTTCAGAAATTTTTTCTCAATAATTTCGTCTTATTGATTTTAAAATTCAGTACAGTAATGAATTATATAATATCCGTGAAATAAACTGGATTTGCCGTTCCACAGTGCCTTTTATACAAGGAAACACTGTTTTCTTTTCAGCGGGCTAAAAAAAAAAAAACAAAAAGAAAAAATACATCACAGCACCCGTTTTAACAAACAGAAGGATGTTCTAACTGGCCTCTAACTCTGAATAACTTCCTGTTCCTTCTGCCCCGCCCTTCCAAACAGCATGAATGGAACCCTTACAAACCCTTCATCCATTCATTCCGACCCTTTACTAGCCCTTGTGCCCTTTCAAAAAAAAAAAAAAATAAATACAACCACACTAGTTTCTTGACATTTCACTCGTATGTAACAAAACTTTTGACTTTTTTAACAAGTACAGTTCAGCTAACAATTGTATGATATTACTAATTCTGACTTTAATAACTACAGTTAGACTTACAGTTCTATGATTTCTACTAATTCAAACTTAAATAATTACAGTTTGACTTACAGTTCTATGATTTCTACTAATTCAAACTTTAAATAATTACAGTTTGACTCACAATTCTACGATTTCTACTAATTCAAACTTAAATAATTAGAGTTTGACTCACAATCCTATGATTTCTACTAATTCAAACTTAAATAATTACAGTTTAACTCACAATCCTATGATTTCTACTAATTCAAACTTAAATAATTACAGTTTGACTTACAGTTCTATGATTTCTACTAATTCAAACTTAAATAATTACAGTTTGACTCACAATCCTATGATTTCTACTAATTCAAACTTAAATAATTACAGTTTGACTCACAATCCTATGATTTCTACTAATTCAAACTTAAATAATTACAGTTTAACTCACAATCCTATGATTTCTACTAATTCAAACTTAAATAATTACAGTTTAACTCACAATCGTATGATTTCTACTAATTCAAACTTAAATAATTACAGTTTGACTCACAATCCTATGATTTCTACTAATTCAAACTTAAATAATTACAGTTTGACTCACAATTTTACGATTTCTACTAATTTAAACAAATGATTACAGTTACACTTACAATCCTACGATTTCTACTAATTCAAATTTCTGAGATAAAATGGATAAACCAACAAAAGTCTCCACACAAATGAATTTTTTTATTCAACGCGTTTCGAACATTTCGAACGTTTTGTTGGTTTATCTATTTTATCTCAGAATGAGTAAATACCACACAATTACGGATTGCACAACTAATGATTTTAATTCAAATTTAAATAATTACAGTTTGACTCACAATGCTATGGTTTCAACTAAGTTAACTTAAATGATTATAGTTACACTTACAATCCTACGATTTCTACTAATTCAAATTTAAATAATTACAGTTTGACTCACAATGCTATGGTTTCTACTAATTTAAACCTAAATAATTATAGTTACACTTACAATCCTACGATTTCTACTATTTCAAATTTAAATAATTACAGTTTGACTCACAATGCTATGGTTTCTACTAAGTTAAACTTAAATGTTTATAGTTACACTTACAATCCTACGATTTCTACTAATTCAAATTTAAATACTTACAGTTTGACTCACAATACTATGGTTTCTAGTCAGTTAAACTTAAATGTTTATAGTTACACTTACAATCCTACGATTTCTACTAATTCAAATATAAATACTTACAGTTTGACTCACAATGCTATGGTTTCTACTAATTTAAACCTAAATGATTATAGTTACACTTACAATCCTACGATTTCTACTAATTCAAATTTAAATAATTACAGTTTGACTCACAATGCTATGGTTTCTCCTAATTTAAACCTAAATGATTATAGTTACACTTACAATCCTACGATTTCTACTATTTCAAATTTAAATAATTACAGTTTGACTCACAATGCTATGGTTTCTACTAAGTTAAACTTAAATGTTTATAGTTACACTTACAATCCTACGATTTCTACTAATTCAAATTTAAATACTTACAGTTTGACTCACAATACTATGGTTTCTACTCAGTTAAACTTAAATGTTTATAGTTACACTTACAATCCTACGATTTCTACTAATTCAAATTTAAATAATTACAGTTTGACAGTTAGATCTAGATTTTTATTTTATTTATTCGATATGTAATGAACGATTCGATATTTCATCAAAATTTTTAAATAAAGAAAAAAAAATAGAAACACTCATTTTTTTCAAAATTTCAGTATCAAGCAATCTTCGGGGAAATTAGGAATACAGAAGTTCGAAATGAAATCGTTTTGCAAACCAATACTGAGTTATATTAAGACATATTTGTTTAATAATATAGTTTAAATTGTCAAGAAGAAAATACCTACAGAAGATTTAACTTTTTATATATTTAACTTAACTACTCTTCCTTTATTTGAACGTTAAATTACTTCGATTTATCAGTATGGAGAATTCATAAGATTTATTTACAACTTTCTTAAGTAACTTAATATGTTTTACAACAGGTGTCTTATTATTTATTTACTTCATGTAATGTTTATATATATATACGAAAATAAATATAAAAAATTATATATATATATATATATATATATATATATGTATGTATAAAATTGTCACAATAACACGTGATATAAATATTCAGGTAACTCACCACAAATTAAAGAAGATAGTCGCTCTAAGGCCTTTCGCTTTCACGTCGTCAGAGAGCAAGTGAATACAACTTGTATTCACTTGCTCTCTGACGACGTGAAAGCGAAAGGCCTTAGAGCGACTATCTTCTTTAATTTGTGGTGAGTTACCTGAATATATATATATATATATATATATATATTGATAAAAGTATCCGACCGTGGAATAGAAACAAAACTAAAGTTTATCGGGAATCGGTCAGTTCTTCAGGTTCAAATTAAACTCTCATTGCCAATGTTTCGTTCTTTATTTAAACCCTTTTTGATAGGCAGAAGTATAAAATTTGAAACAGAAAAACTTAGTATTACATTACAAATGAGTTATACGAATAGTTAACTTAATATATATTACACATTACAACGATATATATATAACTAAAAAACCCACACATAAAGAACGAGAACGCTAACTGGAAGGCGACAGGTTCAAAATGTTGATTCAGTAAGTGTTTTTGTTCTTTATGTGCTGTTTTTTTTTTCAGTTATTTATCTGTCTGCTTTGGACTTTTTAGTCATTTCATTTATATATATATAATCAATGATCAAACCACAATAAGAAATGGGAAAACAAGACTAAGATCTTTCAACCGTAACAACGGTCTTCGTCAGAGTCAAAAATCCAACTGGAACTTATTCTTATTGTGGTTTGATCATTGATTGTTATTTCACGTGTTTATGTGAAAGCTTTATATATATATATATATATATATATATATATATATATATATATATTGAAAACAGAAAAACGATCTAAAAGGACAACAAACGTTCACGGTAAATCACAGACACAGAAAAAAGGAACAAACACACTTATTGTCTCTAATTTTTGGTTGAACTCTCATAACCTAACTGTAGGTTAGTGGCAGTGGCACAAGGGAACACACGTAGGCCAAGCATTGGCCCTTTGTGATACCACACAATGAAGATTGATTCTACAGTGGAAGTCCTAAATTTTGCCTAACTCAAATGTATTTAGATTAGGGATCTTTAACCGAGTACCTGACATCGTACAGGCTCGGGACCGACGGTTAAACATCCTTCTCCTAGGGACGACGTGCTCAGATTTATTCACCTCCCGCGTGAATAAATCGAGGACCAGGTGAGGATTGAACCCCGGTCCTATCAGTTCAGAGGTGATCACGTAACCACTGAGCTAGCCTGGCCCCCAAATGAGTTATAAAAAAATAGTATCTGGATTTTAACAAAAACTGTAGTCTCAATGAACACGTGACACTGTTCATAAACAATTCTATCTCATGTACTAATAATTACTTGATATTTTCTTTTATTAATTATTTCTAAATTTATATATTCATTTGAATAGTAAAAACCAAATTTAAATATACAATAACTAATTTTCTATTTATTTCAGTTGCTGATTCATTAAAAGAATAATTATAAAATTATAAAATTATAAATCCATATAAATAATCACAATAAAACAGTAAATAGATATTTTAATTGCTCTGTTATATTTTGTTAGTCGTTGGTTAAAATTAATTTCTTAGATTGATTAAACCCAATGTTTTTCTTTATTAAACTATTAACATTACATTTAAACTATAGAAGTACTATTCCATTGGAAAGGACATAAATAAAGACAATAAAATTTAATATACTAAACAAAATATTTTCTAACTCTATAAAAGTCTAAACCTGTTGAATTATAAATTATTTCTACACAAAGCATTTTCTGTGTGACCATATAACACATTCTCAATTATTTTTTTTATATTAAATTTTAATTAAACAATTATAACATACCTTATAGAGATTAAATTGTGAACTATTTATGCTTTCAATTCATTTTTTTTTTATAAAAAATAATTTATTTTCTTTCAATAATTGTTATATTGTTATATTTTTTTTAACATCTTTATTTTTAAATATACAACTACGCATCTTTTGCGTAACAGGCATATATTGTAATAGATTAGTCAAAAACATTGATACTCATGAACAAAGAATAGAACCCATTGGTTCAACTTTTCACATTGTTTTTTTTTTTTATTTATTAGTATATTATTGTAATAATAGATCTCTGGGCCATTTTCTCTTGAGTCTTCTTTGGGGATTCTGGGAAGGTAAGGAGGAAGTAAGGATTCGTACTAATGGATTTGGGTGAGAGGAAAGGTTGTTGTGAAAGGACTTTTAACGATCAGAGGCTAGGTTTTGAATAAATGGAATTTTTAGGTCTTTATGAAGGGTGTAGTTTTTTACGTAATAAGGAGCATTTGTGATAGTACGGAGGATTTTTGATTGCAATGATTGTATTTTATAAATGTTGGAAGGTTTTGCACAACCCCATAGTTCAAGTCCGTAAGTCCAGATCGGTCGCAGTAATGTTTTATATAACAGCACTTTGTTATGCAGCGTCAATTTTGAATGTTTTCCGAGGAGTCTGTACAGTAGTAAGTAGCGTCCTTTTAGGTCAAGTCTTTTCAGTCGAGTATGGGGATTCCAAGTCAAGCGTTTGTCAATGAAGTATTGTTATATTAACAATATTTTTTAACATTTCCAATTATTGTTTTGTTAATTGTTAATTTTATTTAACATTTCTTGATAAATAGCTCCTTTATAGCATATGACCTGAGTTAATATTATATAATTTGTTTTCTTAGTTTATATTTTCTTGTTGTTAATTTTTGTCCAGTTTCCATTTCTGTTCTTATTAGTTTCTGAACAATTGCGGGCCTGTTTAATAATTCGTTGAATCATTGACTGACAATATTTTTTTGATAATGAATTTTATTTTGATTTGAGTTATATTTTCGTTTGTTGTTTATTATTTTAATGTCAAAATAAAAGAATTTAGAATTGTTTTTTAACTTTAAGGGTTATAGTTTTGATTAGCGAACAGAGAGGCATGGACGAAGTGTCTTCAATTCTAGATTGGTGTTAAACCCCAGTTTGGACTAGAAGACTGAATACATGCATATTGTTAATACAAATGAGGTTAGTATGATTTATATTAGATATAGGTAAAACCTTCATACCTCGTAAGATGATCCTGGAGTTGGAGCGCTTTCAGACATTGTCTATCTTCGATCCCAACAAACCAACTGAGCTGTTATAAAGGGGGTTGGTTTTCTGTCAAGTCCACTTCTATTCTGATAATAATTACTTTGATTTTATTTAGTTATTTTTGATTGACAACGTCCGAAAGCGCTCCAACTCTAGGATCATCTTACGAGGTATAACGGTTTTACCTATTTCTAATATTGTAGGCTGAAGTTACCCACTCTGGCGCACGATTTATTCATGTGAGAGGTGAATAAATTTGAACACAATCTTTCCTTGGAGAGGATTATTTTTTTCAATTTGAGAGTAGCTGTAGCATTACAGCTTCAAAACTATTGTACTTCTACCCCCTCTTTGTACTAAAGTACCCCAGATCTTAGCTCTAATTCATACAAGAAGCTCAGCACTTTTGCTGGGTTCAGCGATAAAAGCTTTTCTATCGTTTTTTTTTTTTTTGAGTTTCCTGAAACACCTACTTCTGTGCAGTAAACTTTCATGACAGTTAGCCAGCAGGTTCAACGGTATTTCTTGTTCGCAGAGTCTGCATAAACCATCGTAATTTCCATTAAGGCTTCTTACGATTCGGTAGAAAGTAAATTCCTTTTGTTCTTCTTCTTCGTAACAGTCTTCTTCGAGTCCTTAGATGAACTTGTGGGAGGTTAATTCCCACTAGTTAGCAATTTTAGATCTTCTTCGCTTCCGGAGGATGGTATCCAGACTTCCTTCTCTTTAGTATCATAGAGTGAAAAAAGCTCTATGAGTCGTATTTTGTCCGCTCTGGAGTAAGGTTATTTACTCAAGAGGGCCGCCTGGTACCCTTGAGGCTCTGTTCGTAAAACAGTAACTCTTGTATCATCTATCCTTCGGTACAGATTGCATAACACCTTCGATTGAGGCTGGGATAAGAGAAGATTTGGGGATTAGGAAGGATGTGAAACGAAAGTGGTCAGGCCCAGCCTCTGGTCACCTTCTCCTCCACTTTTGTTTGCTCCTGCATATAGCAGGTTAACAGGGTAACCTCGAAATGGTCAAAAGTTGGAGTTGAGTACTAGAGGCTGACAGAGGCGCATAATCACTCTATTACTACTCCGGAGAGAACGTTAAGCCGTCGGTCCCGAGCCTGTATGATGTCATTCTCCCATCAAGAGGATGTTAGGCAAGACTGTATGACGTGATGTATTCGTTAAACATGTTTACTCTAGTTAAAGTTATGTTGCAGGAGCAATCTCAACAAGGGAACACATATAAGCCAAACATTAGCACCTTGTAACACAGAGCCTATACCACACAATAAAGATAGATTTGAATTACCAGTTCTAAACTTTGCCTAACTGAAGTTTATTTAAAGTAGAGATCTTTATAAACTTTATAACATCGTACCTGACATCTTACAAGTTAAACAACATTAAAAAACATTAAAAAACATTAAAAAAAAAAAACATTAAAAAACAAATTAATTCGTTTTATTATAATAAACCAGCTTTAAGATACATATCTTCATCTCATTCTGAGGTAAAATGGATAAACCAACAAAAGTCTCCACACAAATGAAGTTTTATTCAACGCGTTTCGAACACTTTGTGTTCATCATCAGGAAGACACTATAATACAAATTATACCTAATTAGTTACAAAAATTAGAGTGAAATAATAAAATTCAATTAAGAGAATTCAAGACATACCCAAGGATGTGGTACTGACGGGTTGGTCCACATCCTTGGGTATGTCTTGAATTCTCTTAATTGAATTTTATTATTACACTCTAATTTTTGTAACTAATTAGATATAATTTGTATTATAGTGTCTTCCTGATGATGAACACAAAGTGTTCGAAACGCTTTGAATAAAACTTCATTTGTGTGGAGACTTTTGTTGGTTTATCCATTTTACCTCAGAATGAGTAAATACCACACAATTACGGATTGCACAACTAATGATTTAAATATATTATAATATTTAACCTTATTATAATATATTTATAAACAAGTCTATTCTTACTATTATAATATACCTGTGTTGACCTTTATACGCACCAAGCCAATATTTCAGGCCATATCGTTTTTAAATCAAGTCAGGTTGTCTTTTTACGATTTGCCCTTTAGCCGTCCCATGTTCACATGGCGACGCCCAGGGTGGACCACGCGGAGGCGGGCAACTCGATACTATTCACGCAACAGTATATTTACATCGCGAAACGGTTACACTGGGTACGAATGATATTTCCGAGAGAAATGAAGATCCCATATAACATAACTAGGTAAGACGTTGTCTTACACATTATACATTTCATGAAACTATAGGTAATGTCCTAGGGTGATTTAACCCTATTTATGGCATGGATGTAGCTCAGGAACGCCGGAAGGTTGACTTTTTCCAGTACTCTACCGTATGAGTTGGACAGGGTAGAGCCCAAAAACATTTCCACTCTGTATCTCTCCCTGTCTATTATAATATACCACCCTCAAAATACAAATCTATTCGTACTATTATAATAAATAACCCTTCTTTTTCTTATAATAAAAGGCCATCATTTATAAATAAGCTTATTCCTACTATTATAATAAACCTATAAAATACAAACCTATTTACAAATATTATAAATTATAATTACAATAAAAATTATTAAAAAAATCACCTTAATATTATAATTTTGAAGATAACCACATAGATGGTTGATGTATAGTTTAAAGTAAATGTAGATTATTCAAGGAACTGTAATATTTATTTTTTTAATTATACCAAATATATTAATAAAAATTTTTAAAACCGATAAGTTAAAGCATAGTATTATGTTATACAACTTTTCTTAAAAGTACTTTTGTCACATCAATATCATCAGAAACTGGGAATAATTTAAAGAAAATGTCCCTTCATATTCAAAAGCTATCTTGATGTTGGAAAGAAAATAAAAAAAAATTATTAATTATCAATGAATAATTTAATGTGTCGTTTCCTTAGCTCCACTGAACGTTTTAAAAAAAAATAAAGAATTGATAAGTATATTACGGTCGACATATTTTAAAATGAGTCTTTTGTTATGTTTCAGTCTAGGTGTCACTGTTTATTTTAAGTGTTATCTGTCCTGCCGGACAGTTTTTCGTTTATCATGGTATATATATATATATATATGATCAAACCACAATAAGAAATGGGAAAACAAGACTAAGATCTTTCAACCGTAACAAGCGGTCTTCGTCAAATTTAAAACACATTTAAAACACATTTTAAAACAGTTGGGTTTTTGACTCTGACGAAGACCGCTTGTTACGGTTGAAAGATTTTAGTCTTGTTTTCCCATTTCTTATTGTGGTTTGATCATTGATTTTTGTTTCACCGTGTTTATGTGAAATCTTTTTATATATATATATATATATATTATATATTAATATATATTATATTATATTATAATTATATATATATATGTAATATGTATACACATAAGATGCTCTGAGGCCTTTCCATTTATGTCATCAGAGAGCAAACAAAGTAAGAACTAACATGTTATCTTCTTAGTTCTTTCTTTGTTTGCTCTCTGATGATAGAAATTTATTCTATTGTTTTCTTTTTTTTCTTTGTTGTTTAATTTCATAGTTTGCATCACCTGCTTATTTATTGTGATTTTTCTGCATATATATATATATATATTTGTAAAAGTTGGAAGCAGTCCTTCATTTAAACATATATTGTTAAATAACGCCCATATTTGGCTTGTATCTGTTTCTTACACAATTTCTCTAGTTTCCGGAATTCCTTCCTCGTCTCTTCATTAAAACTATAAACCTTATCACCAATATTGCTAGTCGACATGTTTCGAATATACCACATTCATCATCAGGATAATAATGAGAATAATAGTAGGATTGTTAGTAGATAATTAGTAGAATAATCCTACTATTATTCTCATTATTGTCCTGATGATGAATGTGGTACATTCGAAACATGTCGACTAGCAATATTGGTGATAAGCTTTATAGTTTTAATGAAGAGACGAGGAAGGAATTCCGGAAACTGGAGAAATTGTGTAAGAAACAGATACAAGCCAAATATGGGGCGTTATTTATTCATTATATATATATATATATATATTCTTTTTCGTTGTAAATACGATCCAAAACGGATAAATATAGTTCAATATAGACAAAGAAACATAGAGAAATCAAAAGAACACACTTACAGTCTCTAATTTTCGGTTTGAACAGTCTTCAGGAGAGATAAGAGAGGAAAACCAAGCGCACGGGTTCAGAGACGGTCTCCAACCGTTTGGAGATATATATTTTGATTTCTCTATGTTTCTTTGTCTATATAGAACTATATATATATATATATATATATATATATATATTGGTATACTTTGGGAGCAGACCTTCTTTTAAACATACCTCATTAAAGATCTTGCCAACATTAAGTTTACCACAAAGATGGAAAAGAAGCATTCGAAACCTTGAAAAGGTATGTAGGAAAACATACTAAACTTAATGTTGGCAGCTTTAATGAGGAAATTTATATAATTATATATATATATATATATATATACAATATCTTCCTCTATCCTATCTATCCTTCCTTCGACTATCCTCTATCTTCCTGATGAAGAGGACATCGAAATATAGTAGTGAGTTTCTGTTTCATTTCTAAGTGTTCTTTGTGTCAATATAATATATATATATATATATATATATATTATATAAGTATAACATTTAACGTATACCACTTCTGACATATATTATATATTGACATTTTACTTTATATATGAATTCATTTTAAATTATATTACATATGAAATTTAGCATGATTTACATTAAAATTTTACCATAGATAATATACAAAAAACGTTCTATCCAATTGTAGGAATATACAAAATATGTAACACATTTAATGTATAATATATATGATTACCATTATAAGAGAAATTCTAAGTGATTAAAATAAAACGCTTTTTTTTTAAATTCCAAAGGTTCATATATAAAAACGAAACGACTTTGCTCGTTTAAAGGCTCTAATAACAGGTCTCTCACTTTAATTGGTACAATGACCTTACTTTCCTGCTCCCAGTGAGAACATATTTTATTTTTTCGTTTAAATCGATAAAAAGAGAAATAAAACTTTTCAATTTATATTTTCAAAAAAAATAATAAAAAATAAAGTACACCTGATCATACTTATTCAAACAATAGCTGTTATAAGGTATTTCTTTTTATTTCCAAATAATTGTTTAAAAGACAATAAATATGATATTTAAGTTAATTATTTTTTATTAAACATTTTCATACAAATTTAATATGTTTTATATTTAATTATTTTATTTAATTTTATTATTATATTTGATATGCTGTATAGTTTTTTTTCTAATGTTCCGTTCCTGGTGAGGTTTACTTTTCAATTATTTGACTTAAATTTCCTAATCATTGCGGAATAAATGTTTTGTTTTATATATATAATTTTTTTTTCTTTAAAATTTCTGTGTATTCTATGGTATTGCCTGAAGATGCAGAAACATCTGGTGAGGGGTTAAGAAGATTTATTACCCATGAAAAATCGATGTAAAGAATAAATTGCCATAAAATTTATATTGGTCAAACTGGTAAATCATTAAAGACACGTGTAAAACAACACCAATACAACGTAAGTAGACAGGAGAAAAAGTAGTGCCGTATTCTTGCATATAAAAAATGAACATCATCATATTGATTGGACAGGAGCTAAATTTATTACCTATGAAAAATCAATGTTGTTAAGAAATATTATTGAATCGTCTCGAATTAAATTTAATAGATCAAATATTATAAACATTAGTAACGGTCTTTTCAAACTTGATACTTTCGTTACGATGGTAATAGCCTCATCTAAGAGGGTTGACAGCTAGCGGATAGTTTTTTTACTCTTTCTTACTGTACTACGAGTACTTTGTTTCCCCAAACATCCCTTTCTGTACATTAGTCCTTTCCTACGCTTTAACCTTTTTAATATACCATCTTGTCTGATTTAGGAAACCTGGGATTGACACATACTGTTTTATTTCTTTTTTAAAAAAAAAACAATAATCATGAATATAATATATTGTCTAGTAGCCCAAAAATTTTACTGTTATTACTTCTTGATGTCTCAAATACTGTAATGTTTTCAAATTCTTAGACATATAATCAATATTCGGTCAATTTACTAGGTTCAAAAATCAAACTTTTGTTGCCAACGTTTTGGTTTTATTTTATAACATTTTTCATAGGGCAGAAATATGATTTTTTTTAATAAGAAAATGGAATTTACATCATTTAACGGAACCAACAATCTTAATTGGTCAAAACTTTTTCTCGACAGTCTAGTCCAGGTATGGGGATCCTACAGCATGTGGTCGCATGTGTCTTTGTGACTATGTGACTATGGGGATCCTACAGCATGTGGTCACATGTGTCTTTGTGACTATGTGACTATGGGGATCCTACAGCATGTGGTCGCATGTGTCTTTGTGACTATGTGACTATGGGGATCCTACAGCATGTGGTCGCATGTGTCTTTGTGACTATGTGACTATGGGGATCCTACAGCATGTGGTCGCATGTGTCTTTGTGACTATGTGACTATGGGGATCCTACAGCATGTGGTCGCATGTGTCTTTGTGACTATGTGACTATGGGGATCCTACAGCATGTGGTCGCATGTGTCTTTGTGACTATGTGACTATGGGGATCCTACCTTATAGTCGCATGTGGTCTTTTGAAGAATGAAATGCGGTCATCTGCGGTTTGTTAAGAAATTTTTTTAAAATATAAAGAATTAAAATTATGGTAATAAAAACCAAAAAAAATCTGGCATTTAGGAAGAAGATCACAATAGAAAAAGAAAAACAATAGAAATAAATGCTCTGATTTTTTTCAATTTATGTCATCACAGAGGAAACAAGCTAACAACTGAGTTGTTAACATCAGGTAACAGGTAACAACTGAGTTGTTACTTGGTAACAACAGGTAACAGGTAACAACTGAGTTGTTACTTGGTAACAACAGGTAACAGGTAACAACTGAGTTGTTACTTGGTAACAACAGGTAACAACTGAGTGTTACTTGGTAACAACGGTAACAGTAACAACTGAGTTGTTATTGGTAACAACAGGTAACAGGTAACAACTGAGTTGTTACTTGGTAACAACAGGTAACAGGTAACAACTGAGTTGTTACTTGGTAACAACAGGTAACAGGTAACAACTGAGTTGTTACTTGGTAACAACAGGTAACAGGTAACAACTGAGTTGTTACTTGGTAACAACAGGTAACAACTGAGTTGTTACTTGGTAACAACAGGTAACAGGTAACAACTGAGTTGTTCCTTGGTAACAACAGGTAACAGCCAACAACTGAGTTGTTACTTGGTAACAACAGGTAACAGGTAACAACTGAGTTGTTATTTGGTAACAACAGGTAACAGGTAACAGGTAACAACTGAGTTGTTACTTGGTAACAACAGGTAACAACTGAGTTGTTATTTGGTAACAACAGGTAACAGGTAACAACTGAGTTGTTACTTGGTAACAACAGGTAACAGGTAACAACTGAGTTGTTATTTGGTAACAACAGGTAACAACTGAGTTGTTACTTGGTAACAACAGGTAACAACTGAGTTGTTACTTGGTAACAACAGGTAACAACTGAGTTGTTATTTGGTAACAACAGGTAACAGGTAACAACTGAGTTGTTACTTGGTAACAACAGGTAACAGGTAACAACTGAGTCGTTATTTTGTTTACTCTCTGATAACATAAATTAAAAGGCCTCAAAACACTTATTTCTACTTTTTTTTTTTTGTTGTCTTCAGACTCTCCTTTGGCTCCTTGAAGAAGTAAATATTAAGTCGGAACGTTTGGCAAAAATGGAGTATAATTTAAACACATAACTCACAAATAACTTTTTTTTTTTTGGAACCGATTCTCTGGGAGTTAAAAACACTTTAATGAGTAGCGGACAGCGTCAGGCTCGGGACCGACGTCTTAACGACCCCTCCTTAAGGGACAACGTACTCAAATGTATTCACCTCTCATGTAAACGTATATGACATGTGAATAACGATAACCACTGAGCTAACCTGGCCACATAAAATAATTCTTAATGATCAAACCACAATAAGAAATGGGAAAACAAGACTAATATCTTTCAACCGTAACAAGCGGTCTTCGTCAGATTCAAAAACCCCAAACCTGACGAAGACCGCTTGTTAGGTTGAAAGATCTTAGTCTTGTTTTCCCTTTTCTTATTGTGGTTTGATCATTGATTGTTGTTTCACGTGTTTATGTGAAATCTTTATTAATATATATTTTAAAATTTTTATTTTTAATTTTTATAAAAATTTCTAAAATTTTACAAATTTTTCTAAATAAGAAAAAGTACAAAAGAGTGGAACCTCTTCCTCTTCCTTTTTATAAAAAAAATAAATTATATATATAAATATACAAGACAAAAAATAAGAAAATAAAACAAACTAATACTTTCAAGTAACAACGGCCGCAATAAAA
>JAPFBL010000938.1:47500-53259 GCA_026182355.1 Hermatobates lingyangjiaoensis | reverse complement strand
ATAAGTAAATTTCATTTTCTTAGTTAAAAAAACCTTACTTCTGCCTATGAAAAAGGTTTTAAATAAAACCGAAACATTGGCAACGACAGTTTGATTTTTTATCCTAGAAAATTGACCGAACCCGATTAGGTATATAAATATAATTATATATTATATATATAATATATTAATATATTATTTTATGTCAGACCACAATATGATGGGGGAAAACAAGACTAACAACTTTCAACCGTAACAAGCGGTCTTCGTCAGAGTCAAAAACCCGCCTGTTACGGTTGAAAGATCTTAGTCTTGTTTTCCCATTTCTTATTGTGATTTGATCATTGATTGTTGTTTCACGTGTTTATGTGAAATCTTTATATATTATATATATATATATAAACTTTAATACATAGGAAAGAACAGAGAAAGACACTACAGAACACACTTCGATATTTCGACATCCGTCGTCATCGGGAAGAAGTGCGAAGTACTCGCGTTGAGAAGCAAACTGCTACTTACAGTAATATATATATATATTATATAATTACAATATAAATTTATATTATATATAATATAATATTTATATTATATATATACATTTCAACAAACTATGCCTCCAAGAAGATATGCTGCCAACCTATACTAATATATATACATATATTAGTCATCGCCCTGCCTTCCTGCGAAACTCTTCGCTCTTCATACCTCCTGATGACGACGATGGTCGAAATATCGATGTAAGTTATGTCTGTGTCTTTCTGTGTGTTTCCTTCGTTTTGAATTTTTTTATTTAATATATATATATATATATATATATAAAATATATATATATTACAGGAAGCACCACACTATGACAGGCCTTGTCAATACTTTAACCTGTTGGCACTCGTCGGGCACAGAGCTATACAAGATGTCATACTTAACCTTCAAATAAAGTATCCAATAATCCCCACTCTCGTGTCAACCTTCTTTATTTATTCATAAAAACATGGTACACCATTTGTCTTTTTCTTTTTTAATTTTTATTTTCAATTTTTGAAATCTTTTTCCTTGATTTTTCTCCACAGTTTATAATAATACTACACATTACTTATATAATAATATAAACTTTCTTTCCACTTTTTAATAAAACACAACGAAATATTTTCCACAAAAAAAAATATACAAATATAAAATTTCTATGTCTTTTTTATTTTTTTTTTTTTTTTGTAAATATTTGATATGTTTTAAAAATTTATTGTTAATTGTTATGAAGACAGTATTATGATGTTAGAACTTTTCTGTGATTTTTTTTTAATTAAATATATGTCTTGAAAGAATTAAATAAATAAGTTATAAAAAGATTTTGTTTATTTATCAGGTTACCTATCCTAAAAGAATATGGAACATATGCAATAGAATCAGAATAATATTACAAATATTACTCTATTTGCTCTCTGATGATATAAAGAGAAAGACCTCAAAACATTTATTTTTATTGTTATGCTACTTTCCTTTCAATATATATATATATATATATATATATATATATATATATAAAGATTTCACATAAACACGTGAAATAACAATCAATGATCAAACCACAATAAGAAATGGGAAAACAAGACTAAGATCTTTCAACCGTAACAAGCGGTATTCGTCAGAGTCTGACGTTGGGTTTTTGACTCTGACGAAGATATATATATATATACTTTTTCGTTGGAAATACGATCCAAAACGGACAAATATAGTTCAATATAGACAAAGAAACATAGAGAAATCAAAAGAATACACTTACAGTCTCTAATTTTCGGTTTGAACCGTCTTCAGGAGAGATAGGAGAGGGAAACCAAGCGCACTGGTTCAGAGACGGTTGGAGACCTATTATCATATATATAAAATGATAAAAGTATCGACCGTGGAATACAAACAAAACTAAAATTTATCGGGACTCGGTCAGTTCTGACGGTCTCCAACCGTCTCTGAACCAGTGCGCTTTGTTTCCCTCTCTTATCTCTCCTGAAGACGGTTCAAACCGAAAATTAGAGACTGTGAGTGTGTTCTTTTGATTTCTCTATGTTTCTTTGTCTATATTGAACTATATATATATATATATAAAGATTTCACATAAACACGTGAAATAACAATCAATGATCAAACCACAATAAGAAATGGAAAAACAAGACTAAGATCTTTCAACCTAACAAGCGGACTTCGTCAGAGTCAAAAACCCAACTCTGACGAAGACCGCTTGTTACGGTTGAAAGATATTAGTCTTGTTTTCCTATTTGTTATTGTGGTTTGATCATTGATATATATATATATAATATATATATATATATATATACGAATTTAAAATTGAAGGAGAGTAAGTAATACAGAGAGTAAAAACACTTACAAACTCAAATTCTCGGACAATGCGTCTTCAGAAGAAATGAGAAAGGCAGACCAAACAGGTTGTAGACGCAACGGCTAGTAACCGACACGGCAACCGCCAGTGCTGCTCCCCGTACCCGGTCTTAAACTAATAGAATTAAGAGAAGGTATAAAAGAGAAATTCAGATAAGCAGTACAAGTGTTTATGCTTCGATATCTTAGTTCTGCAAAATATCTTAGTTCTGAATTTCTTACTGAAGTTTAGACTGTAATATCGAAGCGACGTTTAGAATCCAACAGTGTTGTTATAAGCGTGCCTCTTTCAAGTCAAGTATGAACAAGTAACTAGCAATAAGGGAAGAGCTAAGAAAGTAGCTAGTATAGAAAGTAAAAATGAAGAAAATTAGGAAATATAAATAATAAAAACTAATAAAAAAATCTGGAGTGGCCTACACTCTACTTTACTATAAGTAACTCAATGTCAAATTTCTTGAGTATATAAAACATAACGTATCATTTAAGCATAACATAAATATCTAAATGGGATATAATTATTAGCATTGCATTCGTGAGGTAGTACAGATAGTGATTGAAGGACATATCAATTTATAAGCTTATTTTTGTACATCACAAATAATTTATTATTTGCAAATAATTTCATTAGTATAACTACAGCAGTAATAACATTTTTGAAAAACCAAAGTGAACATTTCTTGATACGAAATATTATCCTACAAGAGAACATGGCTATTGTTCAAATAGCCAGTAGATTTCTTACATCGTTTACTTGACATCCTTCTACATTGAATATTAATGTAAAATTTTCAAATTTGAAACAGTAAAATACCCTTTTTTTCTCTGAAAAACTTCTTAAACAGCGAAGAAAATGTTGTTTTAAGGTGATTTGTTAATTAAAGATGTACGATAATTACATTTATTAATCTCTAAACGAAAGATTTATATTTTGAATTATCTTTTACATTTTTGGTTTTTAACAGAATTATTATACTGGGAATTTTATGGCTTCTTAGTATTTAATAAGATCATTTTCCTTCCCTTTGTCAAATAACATATATACGAATTTTTTTTTAATGACTGTTATCATTTACCTGCACAATATTATTCCTCTTACATCTCTTATAAGTCAATAATATATTTTCATTTTTCCATTAGAAACATCAATTTTATCTCAGTGGATTTGCTCAAAAAATTTCTAAGTCAATGTAAACAATGTAAAAAAATACAAAAAATTCGACAAGTATAGCAGGTGATCTCTTAGTCTAGGATAAACAAAGAGTTTTTATATCGTTATTGCTCTTTCCCGTAATTGAAACTTCATGATTTTTTTTTTATGAATTGCTAATTTTGTGTTCCATTTTTGGTCAAATTTTCATTATTTTTTAATGAGCCGTTTAGCGTCAAAAAAACATTTTCTGAAAACACAAATCGTACTGTAACGCCCCTTTAGCGAACGTAATTTTAGAAAAAAATGTCTCAACTCATTCTCCATATAATGTTCTATTTGTAGGCATAGTGCCATTCTTGTCCGTCAAACAGTATGGCTTGTATTGATCTCACAATGTTTGAGATTGAATTATAAGTCAAAATTTTTACATTTTATTGAAAAAAAATATTTCCTGTTGATTTAAAAATCTGAATATATTTTTCGTTTGTTGCATTTGAAACCTCAAAGATAATGTCAAAATTTCAAAACTCTAGGGTTATCAGTTTAGGAGAAATAAATGTTTTAAAAAAAACTGTTTTTGGCAAAAAAAAGTGACTTTCCCATCATGCATAATTCTTCCCAAACAATAGGGATCTTCGTCTAAATGGGGCCCATTTTTGTGTAAAATATCAACTTGATCCATCAAAGATTCTGGACCGTAGCGTGGTAACAAGCAATGCTAACACACGCACCCACCCACGCACCCACCCACACACACACAGACATCATCGTAAAAACGTCATAAAACGACTTCTGGGACCTCAAAACATGTAATTCCGTCAAAATCTCGAGATCGAATTTTTTCACGATCACTATACTTTACTTATAGTAAAGTAATAATGACGAATATTAAGATGAAAACAAACTGAAACTAAAGAAAATCCAGGAATATAATTTTTTTGGGGTAAGGAGGTGAAATGCATTTACGCACATAGTGCTGGGCTCCCAGATAAACCAGACTACCAACTAAAACACCCCCTTTTTCACCTAGGACCTAGCCTGCAACTGTTTTCCACATTACTTCAGGCTTGGTCGTAGCTTACCTTAGGTGAGGCATACTTGCTTTATTATCCTTCTAGATCTTCCAAGTATCGCTTTTTCGTAGTCAATATCGTTCTAACTAGGCCATCTACCATATTCCATGCCCCAGAACTCCGGATCATTTTTTCAATGATCGTTTCTGGGGAGAATATGCCTATTCTTTGTATCAAGTCTCTTCTCTGGCTGTTCCATTTGGGACAAGAAAAGAATGTGTGTTCGACATCATCTAACGCTGGACAATACAGGCACTCGGATGTTGGAATATAATAATAAATACTTAAATAACAATAATAATGAGAATGATTAGAATGAAGTAAAGTTGTATATATGATAATTGATAATAAGAGAATATAAAAATAATCATAATAAAGAATATATTAATTGAAAATAGTATAAAGTAAAATACTATCTATATAAATAAAAGAATAATTTTGTCTGTACATTGCTTAGAAATGACTCATTTCAAGTTTTCTTTACGTTTCATACTTTAGAGAAGCCGCGTGTACCCTTAGAATAATTTCTGTCTGTCGGTTTGTCGGTTTGCCCACAAAATATTGTCACCAGTAAACTCAGCCACCATAAGATATAATAAGCTGAAACATTAACAGTAGATTTGTGTATGTCTAACTTAAAATCTAAGGTTTGAATGGATTGGATATTCAATGACGAAGCGAAGTTATGAAGTTTTAAGCCGTGTTTGACTATCTACACAGAGATGTTTATTTTAAAAATATTCATATGTAGCAATTAGGTATTGTTAGTTGATTTTATTGAGTACATGAATATATTGCTTATTTGAGCTTATTGACAAGGTGTTTCCCAGAGTTCAAGACGTACTATCGATTCAGAATAAATGGCTTTGTGAACAAGCAATGCTCAAGCTTTACTAATGAACAGGCAGGAAAAATCAACTAACAAGTTCTTACACTATATCAAGATAGAACTTAAAAGTCAGTAAAGAGAGTGACTAGTAATGAGGAAGTAGTTCATTATCCAACTGACTGCCTGCTGATGAGTAAAAACTTAAAGTAGGAGCACCAATCATGCTGCGATTTAGTGTCAGTAACAAATTTCATGTTACGAAACTTGAGTCCTTTGGGAAATGTGCAACGGGACACGACTCTGAGTTCATGCTCTGCACAGATATGCCATAGAT
>JAPFBL010000938.1:0-42500 GCA_026182355.1 Hermatobates lingyangjiaoensis | reverse complement strand
TTTGCTATAGCTTGCCATACCGATTTACCGATTATTCACTGGAACTCCAGTGCCCACTTAAACCACGCACTGTAGCAGATGTGCCATGACACAAGCATACCCCGGAAAGACAATAAGCTCAAGGGAATAACTGCAACAGCCATACCGATTATTCACTGGAACTGCAGTGCCCACTTAAACCATGCACTGTACCATATATACCATGACACAAGCATACCCCGGAAAGACAATAAGCTCAAGGCAATAACTGTAACAGCTATACCGATTATTCACTGGAACTGCAGTGCCTACTTAAACCATGCACTGTACAGATGTGCCATGACACAAGCATACCCCTGAAAGACAATAAGCTCAAGGCAATAACTGTAACAGCTATACCGATTATTCACTGGAACTGCAGTGCCCACTTAAACCATGCACTGTACCATATATACCATGACACAAGCATACCCCGGAAAGACAATAAGCTCAAGGCAATAACTGTAACAGCCATACAGATCATTCACTGGAACTGCGGTGCCTACTTAAACCATGCACTGTACGAGATGTGCCATGACACAAGCATACCCCGGAAAAACAATAAGCTCAAGGCAATAACTGTAACAGCTATACCGATTATTCACTGGAACTGCAGTGCCTACTTAAACCACGCACTGTACCATATATGCCATGACACAAGCATACCCCGGAAAGACAATAAGCTCAAGGGAATAACTGTAACAGCTATACCGATTATTCACTGGAACTGCAGTGCCTACTTAAACCATGCACTGTACCACATGTGCCATGCACAAGCATACCCCGGAAAGACAATAAGCTCAAGGGAATAACTGTAACAGCTATACCGATTATTCACTGGAACTGCAGTGCCTACTTAAACCACGCACTGTACCAGATGTGCCATGACACAAGCATACCCCGGAAAGACAATAAGCTCAAGGGAATAACTGTAACAGCTATACCGATTATTCACTGGAACTGCAGTGCCTACTTAAACCATGCACTGTACCATATATGCCATGACACAAGCATACCCCGGAAAGACAATAAGCTCAAGGGAATAACTGTAACAGCCATACCGATTATTCACTGGAACTGCAGTGCCTACTTAAACCACGCACTGTACCAGATGTGCCATGACACAAGCATACCCCGGAAAGACAATAAGCTCAAGGGAATAACTGTAACAGCAATACCGATTATTCACTGGAACTGCAGTGCCTACTTAAATCATGCACTGTACCATATATGCCATGACACAAGCATACCCCGGAAAGACAATAAGCTCAAGGGAATAACTGTAACAGCCATACCGATTATTCACTGGAACTGCAGTGCCTACTTAAACCACGCACTGTACCAGATGTGCCATGACACAAGCTTACCCCGGAAAGACAATAAGCTCAAGGGAATAACTGTAACAGCCATACCGATTATTCACTGGAACTGCAGTGCCTACTTAAACCATGCACTGTACCACATGTGCCATGCACAAGCATACCCCGGAAAGACAATAAGCTCAAAGGAATAACTGTGACAGCAATACCGATTATTCACTGGAACTGCAGTTCCTACTTAAACAACACACTGTACCAGAGATACCATGACTATAGCATACCAAGGAAAGATATTAAGCCCTACATTACAATAAAGGGATTGGCAATGACTTTAAGCATGTCGAAAACGCAAAAAATTAAATGTTGTATTACGAAATTTTAAAAAATAAAATAAAAAAAAGTCGAGTTACAAAATGAAATTACCAATAATAAAACAATTAAAAAACTCTAACCAGGAATATCAAAATTACGAAAACTAAATTCTTTAATGTTTAAATCTCAAAAATACCGAAATGTCAAGAAAAATGAAATAGAAAATACTTCAAAAACTAATATTTACAATTTTGATTCCAAGTCATATGACGATACCTTAAAAACTGAAACTCTAAGATATTGAATTAAATAAATTAAAAATCAATGGTAATAATAAACTGTAAACATAAATCTTTATTGTAAAGAATGCAAAAATTTTATTTATTTTGTGTCGAAAACTAAAAAATGGCAAAATTATTATAAAATCAGAAGTGTTGATTTGACAAAAAAAAAAAAATCACGAAAGACGAAAACACAAATATTAAAAGAAGTAACACTGTTCATTCAAACTAGACAGTTGTTAATATTAAAATTATAGTAATCCGTCTTACCTCGTACCCTGCTGCTGAAGTTCTTAGACCGGTTTCGGGCGTCACCCATCTTCAACAAGAACTGATCAACTAGAACTACGGAGTCCTACCTTTCTGTTTATATAACCTACCTACTTCCCAATGCTGCATAGATTTTAATATTTAATTATTTTAACTTTACGTTTATTTTTATTTTATTTTACTTTTATTTAATTATTATTATTTAGTTTAATTCTTTTTTTATTATTTTCGTCATTGTCAAGTCGTCGCTTCAATTTCTTTAACGGTTTAAATAGTATATCGCTTTGGTGATTTACTTGTTCATTTATTAGATTACCCGATTCTTTATTTTTAAATATCTCTAATTCTTCATTTACGTTTAGTCTTTTTCCTTTCTGTCCTGTTTTTATTAAGGTCATTGAATTTTCTAAACTGTCCGGTTCATGTCCATATTCAGTTAGGTGGTTAGCATAATTAGATTTATTTGTGTTATTTAGATAATCTTGGGAAAGTAGGTAGGCTATATAAACAGAAAGGTAGGACTCCGTAGTTTTAGTTGATCAGTTCTTGTTGAAGATGGGTGACGCCCGAAACCGGTCTAAGAACTTCAGCAGCAGGGTACGAAGTAAGACGGATTACTATGATTTTAATATTAATGATACTAACCTCTGTGGTAATGACAAAATGCATAAATTTAGACAGTTGTTCTTGAAATCCCAAGTCTATTTTTTTTTTTTTGGTAAAATAATTTCGAATGTAATACTTAGTTTTTCTGTTTCAAAATTTATAATTCTGCCTATGAAAAAGGTTTTAAAATGAAAATCGAAACGTTGGCATTGAGAGTTTAATTTGAACTTGAACAAATGATCGAGTCCGGATAAACTTTAGTTTTGTTTCTATTCAATGGTACTTTAATCGGTACTTTTTCGGTACTTTAATCCAAATGTATATATATATATATATATAGTTCAATATAGACAAAGAAACATAGAGAAATCAAAAGAACACACTTACAGCCTCTAATTTTTGGTTAGAAACCGTCTTCAGGAGAGATAAGAGAGGGAAACCAAGCGCACTGGTTCAGAGACGGTTGGAGACCCTCTGTGTGTTCTTTTGATTTCTCTATGTTTCTTTGTCTATATTGAACTATATTTGTCCGTTTTGGATCGTATTTCCAACGAAAAAGTGTATATATATATATACAATTAAAAGAAACGGTCCATCGGACTTTTTTAAAAATAAAATAAATTCAAAACGAAGGAAACACACAGAAAGACACAGACATAACTCACATCGATATTTCGATGTGAGTTATGTCTGTGTCTTTCTGTGTGTTTCCTTCGTTTTTAATTTATATATATATATAATATATATATATATATATATATACCTTTAAATTACACAAAGCACGACACAGAAAAAAAGAATAAAAAGAACACTTACAGAATTCAATATTTCGTACTGTTGTTCGTCATCAGGAGTAGACTAGAAGAGAGAACGAAGTGAGAGAGATCTCCCCACGTCGTAGAAAGGAGCGCGAATATAAATATAAGTTTGGTTTTTGACTCTGACGAAGACCGCTTGTTACGGTTGAAAGATCATAGTCTTGTTTTCCCATTTCTTATTGTGGTTTGATCATTGATTGTTATTTGACGTTTTATGTGAAATCTTTATATATATATATATATATATATCCTTCAACCGTAACAAGCGGTCTTCGTCAGAGTCAAAAACCCAACTGTTGGGTTTCAGTTGGGTTTTTGACTCTGACGAAGACCGCTTGTTACGGTTAAAAGTTCATAGTCTTATTTTCCCATTTCTTATTGTGGTTTGATCATTGATTGTTATTTCACGTGTTTATGTGAAATCTTTATATATATATATATATATATATATATATATATATATAAAATAAAATAAATTCAAAACGAAGGAAACAAACAGAAAGACACAGACATAACTCACATCGATATTTCGACCATCGTCGTCATCAGGAGGTGCGAAGAGCGAAGAGTACCGCCCTGTCTTCCTGCGGGACTCTTCGCTCTTCGCACCTCCTGATGACTACGATGGTCGAAATATCGATGTGAGTTATGTCTGTGTCTTTCTGTGTGTTTCCTTCGTTTTGAATTTATTTTATTTTAAAAAAGTCCGCTGGACCGTTTCTTTTAATTGTGGTATATATATATATATATATATTCCAATTCAATGAATTATGGACAGCTGATGCATATGCTACCTCATACCACAAAGAATTCCATCAGAAAACTGCAAAATCTTTCCAAAAAATTAACACAAGTGGTAACAGGTGAGAAATTCATGAATATATATATATATATAGTAAAATAATTAATAATTTATGTAGAGTAGTAAGTAAATGTTTTGCGCTTGATAAATGACAATATTTTGTGCAGATTTTGCTTCAGGTATACTAAGCTTATAAAATATTTGCTCGCCTTTACGCTACTGATTATAATAAGCCCGAAGGGAAAGTATAAAAAATCACTCTAGAAGCCAAGGGCTGGTGATTCCCTTCGGTAACAAGGTGTATGATAGCCTCAAGATGGTCCTTCGTCTCCCTTTTTTTGTTCTTTTAGGGCTTGTTAGTTCAGTCTTGTCACTGTATTTTTACGGCCCTTCGTAATCAATCACAATAGACATATGTTTGCTTTTGTTTTAGGATAAGTATCAGAAAAAATTGTAGATGCACACACATATAAACATATATTATTATTATTATTATTTGAGGGTGAGAAGAGACTCAGCTCATAGCATACGCCGACGATGTGGCAGCAATTATAGCTGCGCGAGACATTGAGCTAGCACAGCTCAAGCTCAATCAGACCATGACTGTCAGCCACTGGATGGAAAATCACGGGCTATCACTGGCTCTAAACAAGACGGAGGATGTTCTTTTAACCAAAAAGAGAGGGCCTGTAATATTCCCAGAGTCGGAGGAACAGAAATAATGACTAAGCTAGCTGGCAAATATCTAGGAGTAACTTTAGATACGAAAATGGGATTTCTGCCACAGATAAAGACTGCAACACACAAGGCCTCAGAAAGCGTGCGAGCTTTAAGCAGAGTAATGGCAAACGTCGGAGGTCCCAAGGCTACTAAGAGACGTCTCTTAATGTCAGCAGTGCAGTCAGTACTGTTATACGGAGCAGAGATCTGGAGGAAGGCTGTAAATAAGAAAGGTCACAGAAAAAGATTTCTTGTAGTACAAAGGAGAGCAGCGTTAAGAGTGTGCTCTGCTTATCGTACGACATCAGAGTCAGCAGTACTGGTGATAGCTGGCATCATTCCAGTCGACCTACTGGCGAGAGAAAGGGAGGCCATTTACAGAAGAAAGGAAGAAATTGGTAGGGAAAATGCTCGCTCAGAAGAGAGGAGACGTACCTTCGACAGATGGCAAGAGGCGTGGGAGAATGACACTAGAGGGCGCTGGACCTTCAAACTAATTAGAGATGTCCGAACATGGATTGAGAGAGGTCATGGAGAGGTGGGTGAGGTGAAACCTCACGCAATTTCTGAGTGGACATGATCCAGTCAGTAATGTGAAAACAGTTCCACATTACCTCAGGCTTGGTAAAGGCATTACCTAAGTCCTAGGTGAAAAAGGGGGTGTTTTAGTTGGTACTCTGGTTTATCTGGGAGCCCAGCACTATGTGCGTAAATGCATTTCACCTCCTTACCCAAAAAAAAAAAAAAAAATTACTTGAGAGAGATGGGATATTACCTCACGCAATTTTTGAGTGGACATGGTTACTTCCGCGCCTACCTGTGCAAGATAGGGAAGCACCAAACATCCGAGTGCCTGTATTGTCCAGCGTTAGATGATGTGGAACACAGTCTTTTCTTGTCCCAAATGGAACAGCCAGAGGAGAGACTTGATACAAAGGATAGGCATATTCTCCCCAGAAACGATCATTGAAAAAAAATGATCCGGAGTTCTGGGGCATGGAATATGGTAGATGGCCTAGTCAGAACGATATTGACTGCGAAAAAGCGATACTTGGAAGATCTAGAAGGATAATAAAGTAAGTATGCCTCACCTAAGGTAAGCTACGACCAAGCCTGAGGTAATGTGGAAAACAATTCCACATTACCTCAGGCTTGGTAAAGGCATTACCTAAGTCCTAGGTGAAAAAGGGGGTGTTTTAGTTGGTACTCTGGTTTATCTGGGAGCCCAGCACTATGTGCGTAAATGCATTTCACCTCCTTACCCAAAAAAAAAAAAAATATTATTACTTGAGGGTGACTATAGCACTGCGTCTGAAAAAAACAAAAAAAAACAAAAAAAACACGCACACAGACACATATTGTAGGGTAAAAAGCTAATGAAATGGTCTCCACATATAAAAATTTTAATGGCATAAAACAACGCGTTTTGAACACGTAGTGTTCTTCCTCAGGTATTTACTATGCATGAGTGTCTGTGGTACAATACTTGTAGCGCAGTTGTACCACAGACACTCACCCTTAGGTAATGCCTGAGGAAGAACACTAGGTGTTCGAAACGACTTGTTTATACCATTAAATTTTTATATGTGGAGACCATTTCATTAGCTTTTTACCCTAAAATGAGTAAATACCACATAATAACTGATTGCACTACGTTAGAACATACACATATTTAAAACAAGATTATACAATAAATACGTGAAACAAAAATTACGTCCAAACTACAATAGAAAAATGATAAAAAAGATTAAGATCGTCTCCAACCGTCTCTGAACCATTGCGCTTGGTTTCCCTCTCTTATCTCTCCTGAAGACGGTTCAAACTGAAAATTAGAGACTGTAAGTGTGTTCTGTTGATTTCTCTGTTTCTTTGTCTATATTGATATATATATATATATATATATATATATATATATATATATATATATATATTCGTAAATTTTGGTAGCAGTCCTTCCTTGATACACACATTATTGAAAATGACACCAAATTTAGCTGATACCTGTTTCTTAACAAGTTTCTCAATTTTTCTAAATAACACTCTCGTTATTTCGTCTACACAATAAAGTACATCTCCTATGGTCGACATGTTTCGAAACCAGGTTTTCACATTAGATCTTATTCACGTCCTGATGATGAATGTTGATCATTCGAAACATGTCGACCATAGGAGATGTACTTTATTGTGTAGACGAAATAACGAGAGTGTTATTTAGAAAAATTGAGAAACTTGTTAAGAAACAGGTATCAGCTAAACTTGGTGTCATTTTCAATAATATATATATATATATATATATCAATTGAATGAAACGGTCCAACGGACTTTTAAATAAATACCAATTAAAAACGATAGCACACAGATAGACACAGGAATAACTATAGGTGTCTATCTGTGTGCTATCTTTTTTAATTCGTTTATATATATATATATATATATATAATATATATATATATACCAATGATCAAACCACAATAAGAAATGGAAAAATCTTTTGTGAAATCTTTCTATATATATATATATATATATAATATATCCGGGTATGCAACCTGCGGCTCGCGAGTCACATGCGGCCCTTTGAATTGTGACTCTCAATAAATGTACCAGAAGTCCAATTTTCATTTTTTCTGGTATTATATTTTAAAAAAAAAAAATACTCTCATTCCGTATGCTTTCTGTATGTATCTTTTTGCATACCTTTTAAATACGTATTTATTTAACTGTGGTTCGAAAAACATTTTGAAATTTTGAAAAAATACGTCAGACTATCAAGAAACTTGAACCACTACTGTGATATACCCAAAAAAAAAAAACAGTTTGATACTATGTTTTATTTATAATAAAATTGAGTGTAGGCCACTTCAAAAAAAAAATTTTTTTTTTTTATTAAATTACTTACAATTATAAAAAAAAATATATGATAAACTTATTTAAAATAAGACTGTAAGATATTTTTTTTTTTTTAAAAAAAGAAAAAAGAAATTTTTATACTGGTTAGGAGAAGGGTAGAGTCTTGTTAGAAGCCGACAGGGTAGAAGTCCTTTGTCGGCAGGTACTCGCCCTTAGAGATCGTTAAGTGGTGTGCGGTAACGAGGATAATAACAGGGGAATAGAACTATTAGCAACTTACTTCCCAAATCTTTCCTATCAATCCTACCTGTCTACTTCTACACCTGTTAAGTCTCCTTTCTTTTGTATCATTCCAAAAAAATTTTTTTTTTTTTTAAAAAAAAAATTGTAACTAAACCAGATAATAATTTTAAAGAAAATAAATCACTTGTTTATATATTGTTTTATTGATAACTAGCAAATTTGACGGAATCAAAAATTTGCTAACCAGTAGCAAGCTACTGGCTACTCTGGCTCGATGATTTTAATTTATTACCATTTTTTATACGAGTAATTATTCACATTTTAAATTAAAAAAAAATATTTGTTTGTTACATTTATGTATAATACATCTGCACTACTGTCATCGGCGAGCACGCAAGTCACTGGACTACTCTGGTTTCATACTTTACTTTATTACCAGTGTTTTTATTAAGCAAATATTAAATTAAAAAAAAATTTTACAGTTATATATAATATGTAGCAAACGTACCCGTCTTTGACGGAATCAAATGTTCTATTATAATTGGTATTCCAAAATATCATTAGAAATTATAGAATAGTAAAAAATACTATTATTAGTGTAGTGTTAAACAAATGCTTCTGTATACACCACATTAGATGTCTGTCTTTGAGGTTCATGTAAGAACAAAGAGTTGGAACCTCTAACTCTTAAGCAAGCAAACTACAGTTGACCATTTGAGAAAATGGTCCTGTCCCTTTTCACATTTCCCGAGGCACTCAAGTTTCGTAACATGAAATTTGTTACTGATACTAAACGCAGCATGATGGTGCTCCTACTTTAAGTTTTTACTAATTAGCAGGCAGTCCAGGAGCAGTCACGGAGTCAAGAAATTCAGTTGAATAATAAACTGTTTCCTCATTACTAATCACTCTCTTTACTGACTTTTAAGTTCTATCTTCGGCTTGATATAGCGTAAGAACTTGTTTGTTGATTTTTCCTGCCTGTTCATATTAAGGGCTGAGAATTGCTAGTTCACAAAGCCATTTATACTGAATAGATAGTAAATCTTGAACTCTGGGAAACACCTTTTCAATGATGTCAAATACGCAATATATTCATATGCTCAAATGAAATTAAAATCAACAATACCTACTTACCACACCTGTGTATTTTCAAAATGAACTTGTCTGCGAAGTGAGCAAAATAGAGCTTAAAGCCCCATAACTTCGCTTCTGTACTGAATTATCAATCTATTCAGAGCCTATATATTAAGTTAGGCATACACGAATCTAGTGTCAAAGTTTCAGCTCGCTATGTCTTATGGTGGCTGAGTTTACTTGTGACAAACGTTTTTGCTTTAAACGTCCATAACTTCACTGCTACGTTGAATTTCCAATCAATTCAGAGCCTATATTTTAAGTTAGACATACACAAATTTACTGTAAAAGTTTCAGCTCACTATGTGTTATGGTGGCTGAGTTCACTTGTGACAAAATTTTGCGGACAAACCAACAAACCAACAGAAATTTTTCTAAGGGTGGATTCGGTTTCTCCAATGTATGAAACGTAAGGAAAACTTTCGAGGGTATGGAGACCGAAGACACCCGCGAAAAGCGAAAACCCGTGAATAATGGAGGCGCCTTTATAAAAGCCTCTAAAGCTCAAACAACGACCTTTCCAACAGAGAGAGACTCCTGACCTTACTGAATACTGTACTGTGTTGTAAATCAAAAGGAAAAACAAAAAGAAAAAAATAAGAAATAATTCTAAACAAAGACTAATGTGTAGTGCGTAGATTCACAAGGACGTGGGTGGCGTGGTAAACTGGAATTTGCGCGATATTAATTAGCCAATCAGATCAAAGGAAACATCGTTTGTTATTTTTTTATTAAATTCAACTTCTATTTATTGATATTTTCATTATTCTCTTGTTACAATTTTTTATGTTTTAATATTTTTCATTAATTTTTAGCCATTATTGAATATTTTTTAATAGCTTTTATTAGCCTTTCATTTAATACTTTAGAATATATTTTGACCCAGCAAGTCACTGGGTTGTTTGATATCTTTCTCGATCGTACAAGAAGAATCCTGTATATTTTCTTCTCTAATACTAACTACTGTACTTTTTCATTACGAATTTATTTTGTTTATTTTTTACTGCAATTATAGTAGAATATTTTTTTTTATATTTTTTAATTTTTAACATTTCAGGACTCCGCGAAACACTGAACCTGCGAAAACTGAACCGCAAACTAGCGAGGGATTACTGTAATTTTCTTTAAGTTTAATAAATTAATCATGAAAAGATAACAAATTCTGTGAATTTTATTAATATAATTTTTATTTTTAGTTATCTGCAAATATTTAATATTTGAATGATAAGAGGTTTAGATTATGTTAGCTTGCAGCAAATGAACACATAGAGACACATTCTACATTAGGTAGCCCTAAATTTTGCATAAATCAAGTATTACAAGATTTTAGTCAAATTGCTCATTTCTTACTCTGGTTGAAACGTTGATTTTATAATATAAACTTATTGTGAAATCTTGTTATATATACATGTATATAACAAAGATAGCAGAGAGATACGAACAGACATAACTCACTTATACAATTCGACTATGATCATCATCAGGAGAAGAAGAGCCCCGCAGGAAAGCAGAGAGTCAAATATAGGAGTGAGCGTCAAAATATATATATACCTAAATACCTATATATATATATATATATATATATATCAATGATCAAACCACAATAAGAAAATGGGAAAACAAGACTAAGATCTTTCAACTGACTCTGTTGGGTTTTTGACTCTGACGAAGACCGCTTGTTACGGTTGAAAGATCTTAGTCTTGTTTTCCCATTTCTTATTGTGGTTTGATCGTTGATAAATATATATATATAAATAAACTCCAAAAATTGTTCTTGACCTCTTCTATTCTATTCTATGTTTTGTTATTGAGGGCTAGGTCAAATAAAAGAAAATAAATTCCTTCCTAGGCCGACGTTTCGATGTATTTGTACTTCATCTTCAAATGTACTGTATCTGTTGGTCTCAAAAATTTGTGTTAGTTCTCTATGTGAGTTGTAGATTGTTTTGGTAAATGTATTATAGTTCTTATTCTAATTTTAGCCCTGAAGATGATGTACAAATACATCGAAACATCGGCCTAGGAAGGAGTTTATTTTCTTTTATTTGACCTAGCCCTCAATAACAAAACATAGAATATATTTATATATATATTGCTGTTTTTAAGTTGCAATGCTATAGTCAAAAAAAAAAAAACGGACAACCATCGACTAGACTTTATATGAGCCGTTTATTCTGAAAGTGGCCTAATTCCATTTTCCCAAAAAATTTAGCTAGCAATTTAAATAATTACATTTTTACGTTATCTTTACCTTTTGCAGCAAATTGTACAAAATTTATTTAAAATTACTAAGAATTTTTATAACAAAAATTAGTTGATAAATAAAATGACAATATTTTAAAATTTTGTAAAACGCAAACCCTTAAATATCTCGATTTTAACATAAATGGAATTAGGCCATTTTCAAAATAAGCGGCTCATATATAGAGATACTGGAAATTTTTCTTTTGAGATATTCTTTTCTGTTGATCACACCTCTTATGGTTACTTGAATTGGAAATAACGTTACGTGAAGAGTCTAAAAGTATTCATGTTTAGCTGACGATGACCGTAGAGGCGGCAAAAGATGAGGTTAATAAAAAAATAATAAATTGTCCTTTAGAATGAAACAGAGTGAGACACTGTTGGTGTTTGGTTTAGCGGAAAACGTTGAAAGGAGGGCGGTGGTAGCGGGGGCGGTGGGGGGCGACAATAAATCATGTCACCACTGGTGCTTGGACGAGAGAGAGAGAGCGAGTGGGGGAGGTTTTATTTACGGAAGTCCCGCTTCTCTTTTAGATAACCTGTTTTTTTTTGTTTTTTTTTTTTTTTTTTTGGTCGGAGAGAGGGAAGGAACGCGTGTCCGGTATATCTATGCTAAAGATAGCCAAAGGGGTGAGGGGGTGGGGGGGTAGAATAGGTACAAATCTTATTTCAAGCAAGGAACTCAGAGGTCTATCAACAAAAAAAAAAATACACCAGCAAGACAAAACTATTTCTCTCAAAAGAAAATTACGTAACTATACTATTTCTATTAATTGGGTTACGTAAATTAAACAATAAGAAAAAAAATTATTTAAATTAATAATAATTTGTGTACAGCATAGATATTTAAGAAAAAGATAATTAATTGTTGAATTATGAATGAATGTAAAATAAGTTAAAATAAGTACTTTGTAGTGTTAATGAAAGAAGTATTGCGTATAATTTGACGATGATGCATGTAATACACAGTGGAACATGCTGAAATAAAATATAAAATAAAAAAAAAATAAAAAAAAAAGTCTAAACATACGAATAATATTTCTCAGTCAATATATTTTTGATCTACTCCATCTTCAGGAGTAAACTGAGACTTTTCATCAGTTTATCCTATTTTTATTTTAAAAGCACCGTATAATTTACAGTTAAAGAAAAATAAATGTTTTTTAAAAATATTAATGTATATATAATATACGAATACAATCAAAACATTAAGGGATTTTAAAAATAACGTCTCCAGAGAAAAAAAAATTTAATTTGAAAACTAACAACGCGTTAGCAGTCCTTCTTAAGTTACTTCCGTTGATTGACTTTCAAGAGTATAGATGAAAACCTGAAGAAGAACACTAAGTGTTTGAAACGTGTTGATAGTTTTATTATACTTTTTTTTTTTGGTGTGAAGACGTCATTTTTGAAGTTTCTCCAAATTTTGAGAAAATACAGCACTATGACAGATTGGATAAACAATGAAGAATCAAAAAGTGTTGTACGAGTTTAGTATATAGAATTTATAACTAACACGTCAAAATCTATAATAACTTACCTCGTTCTGTAAACTTACTCTCGACGGAATTCATTCCCTGAAAACTAAAAATTCACTCCTTGGGGGAGCTTTAACGCATTGCTTTAAAGATTAAAGCAATGAATTGCTTTATTTCTTAACGGAAAGGTGGAAGGCCATAGTCATAAAGTTAGAAAAATTAACTCGCAAAAGGACAAAAATGAAAATTGGCGTAATTTTTAACAAAACATGTCTGAATGAAGCTCTGCTCCCAAAATACACAGATATATATATATATATATATATATATATATATATATATACTCAAATTTTAGGGCAATCCGCCTTCAGGAGAAAAGAGAAAGGGAGACAAAGCACGTTGTAGACGCAACGGCTAGTTACCCAACTATTGCGTCTATTTATATATATATACTGATGTAGCTTCTCGACCACTGATTTATCCAGATTCAGAGCAAGGGTTCTCGAGGATTTTGGTCAATATATATATATATATATATATATATATATATATATATATATATATATATATATAAATAAATTCAAAACGAAGGAAACACACAGAAAGACACAGACAGAAAGACTCATCTTTCTGCTTCCACTGAGTTATGTCTGTGTCTTTCCTTCGTTTTGAATTTATTTTATTTACAACAGTCCGCTGGACCGTTTCTTTTAATTGTGGTATATATAAATATATTTATATATACTGATATACTGAAGACGGCAAGTCAACCGAAATTATTGAGAATCATGAGTGCAGTTTTTTTCTTTTTTGTTCTCGTTTTATTGCTGTAATTATATATAAATATATATATATATATATATATATATATATATATATATATATCACTCAAAATTCGAAAAAACGATCCAAACTGGACGCAAATCAGCTCAAAAACGAAGAAAAGCAACACACAGAGAAGGAGACACACTTAAAAACTCATATTTTCGGATGATCCGTCTTCAGGTGAAAAGAAAATGGGCGACCAAGCACGCCGGAAACACAACGGCAGGAAACTCAAACTTTGAGCTGATATATATATATAAACCCAACTGGAGTTGAATTTTTTACTCTGACGAAGACAGCTTGAAAGATCTTAGTCTTGTTTTCCCATTTCATATTGTCCTTTGATCATTGGTTGTATATATATATATATATATGCAGAAAAATCACAATAAATTAACAATTTATATATATATATAAAATTTGATTATATAATAATAAAATAGTTATATAGTAATAAATTTATAATAAAAAAAATTGTTATTAATTATTTATAAAGTATAATATTAATAACAAATATCTATTTTTTTTAATTGGATAATATTAATATATTAGGAACTGAATACAGTTTTTATTTATAAGTGATATATATATATATAATATATATATATATATAAAGATTTCACATAAACACGTGAAATAACAATCAATGATCAAACCACAATAAGAAATGGGAAAACAAGACTCATTATATATATATAATTATATATATATATATATATATATATATATATACACTTAGTTATTGTATGTATGATTTTTTTGTATCTATGTTTGATGGAGTATTTAACTTATGTTGGTTGATAGTATTGCAAAAAGTCAGTGTTTCTGAAATTCAGCTGATGTTTTGTAGTTAGGTTAGAATTTTTTTTTTTTTTTTTGAAATCTGTACTCAGTGGGAATGCCCTCCCTCCCTCTCCCAAAACATTACTCTGAGCCTGAAGGCTTGACGTGTGAAGAGTGTTGTAGAAAGGGGGTTTTGTAGTATAGGGGTAGGTGGGTGGGTGGGTGAGTGGAGGGTAGTTTTAGAGTTAAGGGTTGAAATTCAGAAGGTTTGCGTATAGAAGGGACCGAGAGAGAGAGAGAGAGAGAGAGAGAATTTTTTTCATTTTTTTTTTTTATTCAACTTGGTTTGAAGCCAGAATGAGATAGAATGAGAGATGGTTTTTTTTTTTTTTTTGGCTAAACGCGCATGCGTCTAGATTTATCTATCTCTTTCTCTTTCTTTCTTATTGAAAAAAAAAAAGAAAAAAAAAGTTGTATATAACTAACTCTGTCTAACTTTAAAGAGGAAGAAAAGGCTATGGGTGGGTGGGGAAGTGTTGGCGATATCTCTTGCTCACTCTCTCTTGCCCTTCGCAAGGGATTAAGGGCACAGAAGGGTTTTTGTGGCTGAGGAGTTGAAGGGGGGGGGGGTGGGAGGGGGGTGAAAGGACGAGGAAGAAGGGTGGTTTTCGACGAGAGGCCAGATATCGAAGGGCTAACAAGAGGGACTGAGATAGACCTATTATAGCCGTCCTATAAGTTAGAAAGAGATAGAGATATTCCACCACAAACAGAAAACAAGCTTCTCCTACCCCTGGCATTCTCTCACTCTCTCTCTCTCTCCAGCAAAGCACTCACTCTCACTCTTTCCTTTTCTCAAAAATAACCTGCATCTTTCTATTAATTGTCCTATTGCAAACCTCCCTCGGCAATCTGTACGAGTTCTGCAGAAAACGCACCCTCCCCTAACTTATAACTGCGCTATTAACAAAACACGTCGTGTACGACTTGGTACACGTCGTGTGCGACCTGATACACGTCGTGTATGACCTGGTACACGTCGTGTGCGACCTGATACACGTCGTGTATGACCTGGTACAGGACGTATGCGACCTGGTACACGTCGTGTGCGACCTGGTACACGTCGTGTACGACCTGGTACACGTCGTGTACGACCTGGTACACGTCGTGTACGACCTGGTACACGTCGTGTGCGACCTGTTACACGTCATGTACGACCTGGTACACGTCGTGTGCGACCTGATACACGTCGTGTATGACCTGGTACACGTCGTGTGCGACCTGGTACACGTCGTACCAACAACGCCAAAATCAAAAATAATACCTTCCCAATCATTAAAAAAAAAAAACTTCTTATATTAGTAAAACAGTTAAATTAAAACAACTTTATTATTAAAATTCAAATCTGGATTTCTTGATGATTTGGCCATCTTCAGAACGTAAATTAGACAATTTACGTCAAATTCCTACAATTAAATTTTTTTTTCAGAATGTCAGTTATATAAACATTAGATTAACTTCCTGGATATATTAGTTTGACCATCTTCAGAATGTAACCATTACAATTTTCATAAAATTCATACAATTTTGTATTTTTTATCTTATATCGTCAGTTTTGTATGCGATATTAAATTGGTGGGCATATTCGTTGGGCCATCTTCAGGACGTAACTTTTACAATTATCATAAAATTCATAGAATTGACAACATAAATTTTGTTTTTTTTTTCTGAGATTATCAATTTCATGTATATGATATTAAATTGGTAGGCATATTTATTTGGCCATCTTCAGGATGTAACTTTTTCAATTTTCATAAAATTCACACAATTGACAAAATAATTTCTTTTTTCAGCTCGTCAGATTGTCAGTTTTATGTATATCATATTAAATTGGTGGGCATATTCATTGGGTCATCTTCAGGATGTAAATTTTACAATTTATATGATTAATAGAATTGACAAAATAAATTTTGTTGTTTTTTTCTCAGATCGTCAGTTTTATGTATATAATATTAACTTGGTAGGCATATTGATTTTGCCATCTTCAGTATGTAATTTTTTCAATTTTCATAAAGTTTATACAATTGACAACATAAGTTTTGTTGTTTTTTTTTCTCAGATCGTCAGTTTTATGTATATCATATTAACTTGGTAGGCATATTGATTTGGCCATCTTCAGTATGTAATTTTTTCAATTTTCATAAAATTCATACATTGACAACATAAATGTTGTTGTTTTTTTTCTCTCAGATCGTCAGTTTTATGTATATCATATTAAATTGGTAGACTTATTGATTTGGCCATCTTCAGGACGTAATTATACAATTTACATACGATGCGTGCAATTGACAAAATAATGTTTGTGGTTTTTTTTTTCTCAGATATATTGTTCTGTATACTTCATATTAACCTAGTGCATATACACATTTGACCATCTTCGCAACGATAATAAAATATAAATATTATTATGATTAAAATGAAGGGAAGAAACATGAAGCCCCCGCAAAAAAGATTTTATCTAACATCGACGCATTTCTGTAGTTGTCATCGTTAGGTTACCTCTAGAATATAAAATATTAATATATGTAATATGAGTATAGAGTGAGGACTAATTTCGTGTAAAATTCAATTTGTTCTAACAAAAATTATGAACTGTAGCGTTCACGAGCTTTAGGAATACCCTAACATCTAATAATAATACCTTTAGAGTCTAACCACACATCCACCCACACACACACACCTACCCAATCACCCACCTACCTAACCACACATCCACCCACCCACACACCTACCCAATCACCCACCTACCTAACCACACACACACACCCACACACCTACCCAATCACCCACCTACCTAACCACACCCACACACCCACACACCTACCCAATCACCCACCTACCTAACCACACATCCACCCACCCACACACTACCCAATCACCCACCTACCTAACCACACATCCACCCACACACACACACCCAATCACCCACCAACCTAACCACACATCCACCCACCCACTCACCTGCCCAATTACCCACACACCTCCCTCCCACCCACACACACCCACCTACAAACTCACTCACACACCTACACAATCAACCACACACCTCCCTCCCACCCACACACATACACACCTACTTACTCACTCACACACCTACCCAATCACCCACACTCCTCCCTCCCACCCACACACACCCACCTACTAACTCACTCACACACCGACCCAATCACCGACACTCCTCCCTCCCACCCACATCTACCCAATCACCCACTCACCCACCTACCTAACCACACATACACCCACCCACTCACCTGCCTAATTACCAACACACCTCCCTCCCACCCACACACACCCACCTACTAACTCACTCACACACCGACCCAATCACCCACACTCCTCCCTCCCACCCACATCTACCCAATCACCCACTCACCCACCTACCTAACCACACATACACCCACCCACACACCTACCCAATCACCCACACACCGTCCCTCCCACCCACAAACATACACACCTACTTACCCATCCACGCACCTACCCAATCACCAAAACACCCACCTACCTGCACACACACACCAACCCACTCACCTGCCCAATTACCCGCACTCCTCCCTCCCACCCACACACATCCACCTACTTACTCACTCACACACCTACCCAATCACCCACACTCCTCCCTCCCACCCACACACACCCACCTACTTACTCACTCACACACCTACCCAATCAACCACACACCTCCCTCCCACCCACACACATCCACCTACTTACTCACTCACACACCTACCCAATCACCCACACTCCTCCCTCCCACCCACACACACCCACCTACTTACTCACTCACACACCTACACAATCAACCACACACCTCCCTCCCACCCACACACATCCACCTACTTACTCACTCACACACCTACCCAATTACCCACACTCCTCCCTCCCACCCACACACATCCACCTACTTACTCACTCACACACCTACACAATCAACCACACACCTCCCTCCCACCCACACACATCCACCTACTTCCTCACTCACACACCTACACAATCAACCACACACCTCCCTCCCACCCACACACATCCACCTACTTACTCACTCACACACCTACCCAATCACCCACACACCTCCCTCCCACCCACACACACCCACCTACTTACTCACTCACACAACTACACAATCAACCACACACCTCCCTCCCACCCACACACATCCACCTACTTACTCACTCACACAACTACACAATCAACCACACACCTCCCTCCCACCCACACACATCCACCTACTTACTCACTCACACACCTACCCAATCACCCACACTCCTCCCTCCCACCCTCGCACACCCACCTACGTACTCACTCACACACCTACACAATCACCCACACTCCTCCCTCCCACCCACACACACACACACACCTACTTACTCACTCACACACCTACCCAATCACCCACACTCCTCCCTCCCACCCACACACACACACACACCTACTTACTCACTCACACACCTACCCAATCACCCACACTCCTCCCTCCCACCCACACACACACACACACCTACTTACTCACTCACACACCTACCCAATCACCCACACTCCTCCCTCCCACCCACACACACCCACCTACTTACTCACTCACACACCTACCCTCACAGCCACCCGCCAAAAGTTGTCAGATGACTATCAACTGAAACAAATAGTACTTCAACTAGAGATCTCCAGAAAATATTTCCCCAAGAATTCGAACATTCCAAGAGAATTCGTGTGGCTTTAGATTTAGTGATGTACTTTTAGTAGCACATGAACACTTTTTATCGGTTAACCTTCAAAATTCCAGAAAAACTACAAAATATTTACTTTCATGGAATTACAAACAGGGATTAACATTAAACGGCTGTCATTAGTCCCAAACTTTCATCTTATTACAGTACTCGTACCCATATACAGTCGTGTTCAGATTTATTCACCATCCACGTGAAAAAATCAAGAACCAAAGTGGGTATTGAACCCCGGACCTACAAGTTCAGAGGCGAGCATGTTAACCCTACTGAGCGGGGGCCAGGCTCAGTGGTTACGTGCTCGCCTCTGAACTGATAGGACCGGGGTTCAATCCTCACCTGGCCCTCGATTTATTCACGCGGGAGGTGAATAAATGTGAGGGCGTCGTCCCTCGGAGAAGGACGTTAAACTGTCGGTCCCAAGCCTGTACGATGTCAGATACTCATTAAAGATCCCTACTCTAAATACATTTGAGTTAGGCCAAATTTAGGACTCCCACTGTAGAATCAATCTTCATTGTGTGGTATCACAAAGGGCCAATGCTCGGCCTACGTGTGTTCCCTTGTGAGACTACCACTGCAACCTAACCTAACCCTACTGAGCTAACCTGGACGCCCTCCGATTTATTCATAAAAAAACCATTAAGGTTTACGATCAAATCAATTGTTGACCAAAATTCTTGAACGAATTATAATCGAAAACCAACATAGCAATGTATTAAAATTAAAATCGACCCTTCAATTAAACAATTAATTATTAATACTAAGCAAGTCAACTATGACCGAATCATTAATTATTAAGAACAATCAACCTAATTGCTATTATGACTGGTCAAACAGTAATTATGAAGTTAATTATTTAGAGTTGTGTGGTTGGTAATATTGAATGAATAAAGAATTGAGCATGGGATCGATTGAATTTCTAAACTGTTGACATTTTATGAGTTTTCTTATGAATATTATAAATAATCGATGATATTCATATTGACTTGGTTGGGTAAGGTTATGTTTTTTGATAAATGATAAACTTTAGGTAAGGTTATGCTACGTTTCGATTTTATATAATGTTCAGTCTGATTTGTGGAGGCAACCACGAACAAGAACTGCATCCAAATATACTCGACACTCGGGTTTACGTACTTCTGTTTTTTCTTCCGAATAGCATAAATTATCATTCAGGGATTGGTAATTCACAATGAGGGCAGATTGAGACCGAGTAGCCTAGGCTACTATCAAGTTACGTTAAGCAACCTTTATTATGCATAAACACCATTATTATTACGTATTAAAATCTCTCTATATATAGTAGAGGGAAAACAAGACTAAGATCTTTCAACCGTAACAAGCGGTCTTCGTCAGAGTCAAAAAACCCAACTCTGACGAAGACCGCTTGTTACGGTTGAAAGATCTTAGTCTTGTTTTCCCATTTTCTTATTGTGGTTTGATCATTGATTGTTATTTCACGTGTTTATGTGAAAGCTTTTTATATAAAGTAGATTGAGTTCGTTTGTTTGCTCACCTATTTTCAGTGAAGATAGAGACCTGAAATTAAATATATATTATTTATTACATGAATAATGAAAAATAAAAGAAAATTATCACTATATTTCCAAAATTGGAGCCAGGGTAGCAAGTGTCTTGCGTGCTCGCCGATGACAATAGTGCGAATGTATTATATATAAAGGTAATAAAAAAAATTGTTTTTAATTTAATATTTGCGTAATATAAACACTGGTAATAAAGTAAAGGCATGGAGAAAGGGTAGCCCAGTGGCTTGCATGCTCGCCGATGACAGTAGCAGAAATATATTAAAAATAAATATAACAAAAAAAATTTTGAATTTAAAATTTGAATAATAATGGTGATAAAGTAAAGGCATGGAGCCAGGGTAGCCGAGTGGCTTGAGTGCTCGCCGATGACAGTAGCACAAATATATTAAAAATAAATGTAACAAAAAAATATTTAATTTAAAATTTCCGAAATATAAATACTGGTAATAAAATAAAGGCATGGAGCCAGAGTAGCCCAGAGGCTTGCGTGCATGCTGATGACAGTAGTGCAAATGTATTATAAATAAATGTAACAAATATATAATAAACTACTACATTAGAGGTTAAAAATGAATAATTTTACAAAACAAACTTGAACACAACTGTCAGATAAAATACAATCTTCTAACGTAATATTATAAAGACACATTCCTTTCATTAATGTTATTTTATGTTGGGTAAATAACTTGAATATTTCAATTTACAAGTTTTGTTTGTTTTAAATCTATTTCATTGTGTATATAACGCGAATTTATGTTTTATTCATTTATATGATAAAATGAATGATTTTTATATAATACATATAATACATATGATACATTTGTGCTACTGTCATCTGCGAGCACGCAAGACTTTGAGCTACTCTGGCCCCATGTCTTTATTTTATCACCAGTGTTTATATTAAATTAAATATAAATTTAATATAAATATATAAAATATAAATATAAATATATATATAAATATAAATATAAAATATAAATATAAAATATAAATATAATTTAAATATAAATATAATTATAAATTTAAATATTAAATTAAAAAGAATTTTGTTTGTTTGTTTACGTTTATATATAATACATTTGCACTACTACATTTACATAGCGAGCACGCAAGACACTTGCTACCCTGAATCAAATTTTGGAAATATAGTGATAATTTTCTCCTGTTTAACATTATTCAGGTAATAAATAACATATATATATATATATATAATTTCATGTCTCTATCTTCACGAAAATTGGGTGAACAAACAAACAAACAAACAAATACACTCACGAACTTTATATATAGAAATTAGTTACCTCTGATAATAATAACAATATTGATGATGCTATAAACATTTCCTTTTATGATGTAATGACATTTGTATTTTTTTACTGCATATTGTGTGTTTGTTTTTCTGGTGTTGATATTCCCTGGAGGTACCTTTCCAGTGTTATTTACGAGGTGTATAAATAAAGTAGTGAGACTGGCAACGTCGCTTTCGATCTGGCAACGCTGGAGACGCGTGGCCTTGAGTAGCGTCAGGTGCACGTGTGATGCGCCTCCAGTATGAATCTGAACTCGCCACAGTCATTTGTTTGTCCGTAGCGTTGGTTTTCGTGAAATGGTTTTTTCTTGAGCGTTTTAAAAATGAGTGACCTCAAAGTTGAGCAGCGGTGTGCAATCAAATTTTGCTTCAGACTTGGACATAATGCAACCGAAACTTTTGAAAAACTTCAGGAGGCCTATGGAGAACGTGTTTTCTCAAGGGCACAGGTTTTTCGGTGGTTTAAGGAATTTTCAGAAGGAAGAGAGTAGATTGAAGATGAACCACGAAGCGGAAGGCCTTCAAGTGCAAACACCGATGGAAATGTCAACAGAGTACGGAACCTTGTGCGTTCAGATCGTTTCGAGGTCCTTGAAAGACTTCGAAAAAGAGTCCTTCGTGTGCGGCCAAACATCAAAGACAAGTGGGTGTTGCATCACGACAACGCGCCCTGTCACACTGCCATCTCAATAAACGAGTTTTTGGCCAGTAAAAACATTCCTGTTGCTCCTCAGCCTCCTTATTCACCAGACTTGAGTCCTTGTGACTTTTTCCTCTTCCCGAGATTGAAAAATCACCTCAAGGGAACTCATTTCGGGACACTACAAAACATACAAACTGCTGTAACCGACCAGCTGAAGGCCATTCCAGAATCCGAGTTCCAGCAATGCTACAATGATTGGAAGGACCGTCTCCAGCGCTGTGTGGCTTCCGAAGGGAACTATTTTGAAGGTGACAATATCACATTGTAATTATATTTGAATAGAAAATTTAAAAAAAATCAGTCTCACTACTTTATTTACACACCTCGTATATCATTACTAAACTTTATTATATTTCTCTTAACCCTCACTCTGCTGAGCAATTTTCGGTCAAATGTCTTCTATTGTTAATAATTTTTGGGGGTAATTCTTGGAAAACTAATTAAGTAGTATCTATATTTGTCTAATAGTCTCTAGCACTCAACTCCGACTTTCGGCCTTCACGAGGCTACTCTGTTAACCTGCTATATGCAGGGACAAACGAAAGAGGAGGAGAAGGTGATCAGGGGCTGGGCCTGACCTCCTTCGATTCCCATCCTTCCTAATCAACAAATCCCCTCATTTTACCCCAGCCCCAATCTAAGGTGTTATGCGATCCGTGACGAAGGATGGATGATGCAGGAGTTTCTGTATTATGAACGGAGCCTCAAGGGTACCAGGTGACCACCTTGAGTAAATAGCCTTACTCCGGTATGCGAACAAAATACCACCGATAGAGCTTCAGGGATTTTCTCCTATATAATACTAAAGAGAAGGAAGTCCGGAGACCATCCTTCGAAAGCGAAGAGGGTCCAAAAGCGCTAAATCTCCCACAAGTGAACCTAAGGACCTGAAGAAGACTGTCCCGAAGAAGGAAAAAGGAAGTTACTTTCTCCCGAAACGTAGGGAGACTGAATGGACATTATCAATAATGGTTTATGCAGATTCTGCAAAAAAGAAGAAGCAGCACCGTTGCACCTGCTGATTGAGTGTAAATCAAAAGAGGTAGGTGCTTTGGGACACTCAACAAAACCATAGAAAAACTTTTACCGCTGGAACCAGCAAAAGTGCTGAGCTTCTTGGAGACGTTGAAGCTTACTGCGAGGTACTTTAGTACAGAAGGGGGGAAGTACATTAGTTTTTTTTTTAAGAAGCAGTGCTAAGTCACCCTCAAATAATACTAATAATAATAATAATGGATATTCGGTGGTTGTGACACGCATAATAAGGTATGCGTAATGATAAATACGCAGTTAATAAAATAACTTACCGTTACTTTATGGAAATATAAAGTTTTTGAATCATATAAAGCAATCCACAAAATGAAAGTAATGATATTTCCTTTTCAGGAAACAGTTAACTGGAGAAAAACTTTATACCCTTTTTGTAACCCGTCTGTAACCTACTTAAGGAAAGTACTTATCACGAATTCAACAACACTATAATAATCATATCTTCCCGAAATCGTAATCTATTTATAGTTCTAAATTTTAAGTGAATTTCGTTTCTTCATTTCTTTTAAAAATGGTATAAAAAAAAGTTAAATACACAACTTACATATCGTTCTTGAAAAAATATCCATTATACCAGTTTCATAAAACTATGAATTTAAATTGAAATTTAAAATAAACTAAGTTATAATAAAAAACATGTGTTACTATTAAATAATGACACAGTATAGTTATATATTAATAAGAATCTCAATTTACTTTCTAAAAATTATGCAATATTTTTATATAAAGATAAAACAATAAATTGCCGCGTTAATAACTTACTTGATCTGTTAGTTTTAATGAAGGCTGTCAGGTAGCAGCAGAATGCAATATACCATTTTAGTTCGTCAACACGTCGCTAGGTGAAAGGTTCATATCTAAATTCTAAACTATTATGTCTTTTATGACACACTATTTAATTCTTTGCGTCATTTTTTACTTTTTATATGTATATATAAATTACTAAATTGTGTTAATATGTAAAATTTAGATTATTAAAATACAAATAAAACTTGTAATAGTTTAGTTGTGAATTTCTATAACCTCTTGCTTACTAGTGCCTAGATCTTGTTCCATATTTTTCTTATAATATAACTATATTACTTTATCGATGATAAGATTTCACAAATAACACGTAAAACAACTATCAACTTCCAAATAGCAATAACAAGTGAGAAAAAAAAACTAAGATGTTTCAACCATAACAAGCGTTCTTCGTCAGGATGATTGGGATTTTAATTCCAGTTGGATTTGACTCTGACGAAGACTGCTTGATACGGTTGAAAGATCTTAGTCTCTTTTCTCATTTCTTATTGTGGTTTGATCATTGATATTATTTTATATTATATACTTTTTATTAAAATAGTAACACAAGGCTTTTTTAAAGTAGTATGTACTTTAAAATGTGTTTTTTTCTGGTTGCCTTTATTCGAAACTTAATTTATTTCAAAATACTTTCAATTTTTTTATAATACATCTGTAAGTATAAGAACTGATCGTTTATCATATTATAATATATGATATCATATAAGATAATTTACAGAATATCATATATGACATCATTTAATGGTTAGCACAGTGGTTCCGTGCTCGCATCAGAACTGATAGGACCGAGGTTCGATCCTCACCTGGCCCTCGATTTATTCATGCGGGAGGTGAATAAATCTGAGCACGTCGTCCCTCGGAGAAGGACGTTAAACTGTCGGTCCCGAGCCTGTACGATGTTGTCAGGTACTCGTTAAAGATCCCTACTCTAAATATATTTGAGTTAGGCAAAATCTAGGACTCCCACTGTAGAATCAATCTTCATTGTGTGGTATCATAAAGGGCCAATGCTCGGCCTACGTGTGTTCCCTTGTATGAGTACCACTGCAACCTATCCTAACCTAACCTACAAGGAATTTTAACACAGAGTTCATTTTCTAATTATCATGTAATTACAGTGAAACCTCTACATACGAGATTAATTCGTTCCCAGATCGTGCTCGTATATAGAATTTCTCGTATCTAGAGCGAATTTTTCTTATAAGAAATAACTGAAAACCAATTAATTTGTTCCCGGCCTCCCAAAATCATTCAAGTTAACCCTAAATAACTATGAACAAATCTTCCTGATTACTAAAAACACATTCAAATAGTGACTGAACATAAATATACAGTAATAAGATAAATAAGATGATATTAACGAAATAAAATGCGAGTTTATTATGAGCACTTCCACTTAAAATTAAAGTTAACTTTATGAAAAACTAAATTTTTTTACGGCACTAATTTATTTATGCACTTTTTTCTGCTTTTTTTTTGCTTTTTAACATTACTGTATCAGTTTTTACTTTTCTTCGCTTTTTTTTGCCCTTTTAGCTGGAATCACAACACTTTCACTTTCTATAGGTCTTTTCTATAAGAAAAACTTATCCAAGGAGGTTTGTCTCTGCCTCTCTTTCAAAATGTTACGGAAATGTGTAAGGCAAGTGTCATTTAAAAGAGCTGTAGCACGACTAGTAGCCACTTTTTCTGGGTGTTTCTTTTGAACGAAAGCAGCACTTTCCTCCCATTTAGCCAACACCTCTCTAATCTTCTTTGTAGACGCAGCCTTCTCCAGCACCTACTCCTCCTCGCTGCTGATCTCTTGCAACGCCTCCATCTGTTGCATTGCCTGTAGTTCCTTCAACTCCTCTGTTGTCAGTTCCTCAGCGTGCTCCTGCACAAGCTCGATGATATCCCCCTCATCTTCCTCCAGCCCCTTGTAACTTGGCCACTCGTAAGCGGGAGCATCTGGAAATTCTCGTAACTTTGCCACCTAGCGGAACCATCTGGAAATTCTCGTAACTTGGATTTGTAGAGCAAGATTTTTGCTCGAAAGACCTCTCGTATCTCGAGTTTCTCGTAAGTAGAGTAGCTCGTATGTAGAGGTTCCACTGTATACTTGTAATCTTGAACTAAAAATATCATATTATTGCAATAATTTTACAGCATTTAATAAAAATTGTCTTTTTTTTCTCTTATCATCACATATTTTGTAATGTTTGTCTTTATAGTTGAGATTTTGATTCTCTAATCAGCAGATTATTATACATAATTTAGTATTTGGTTTCTGTAGCAGTTTAAAAGGAAAATCCACTTTCAGATAAATAGGTAGTAGGAAATGGCAGCAATGTGTCAACTGTTTTTTTATTGCAATAAATAAGGAAAATCAGGAATCGGATAGCTCCAAAACTGACAAGTGATTCATCCTAAATATTAATCAAATTTTGACTACTTCCACTTATGTATAAAAAGATTTCACATAAACACGTGAAATAACAATCAATGATCAAACCACAATAAGAAATGGGAAAACAATACTAAGGTATTTCAACCATAACAAGCGGTCTTCGTCAGAGTCAAAAACCCTACTGAAACACTAGAATGCAGAAAACATCTGGTGAGGGGTTGAGAAGAGTGGTATTTTAAAAGGGTGAAAGCGCAGGAAAGGACTAATGTCCAGAAAGGGATGTTTGGGGAAACAAAGGAGTACAGTAAGAAAGTGTAAAAATGTGTATAAGTAAATACACACCTGATTCGGTTTTATGATTTACAAGAAAATACTGAATAAATCTTTACAAACTAAAACATATTTTTTTAAAAATTAAATTAAAATTAATTACTTTAATAATTTTTCTAAAAAAATTAATCATTCATTAAGAAGGATATGTTTTTAAAAAAAAATTTAGAAAAATGTTTTCTAAATGTTAGGGGTGCAAGATATATTTCCAGGGGATGCGAGAAGCAGGGATCCTGTAACTTATAAATTTCCTTCGTTTAAGGAAATTTAACACTTTTTAGAATATGATATTACAAGACTACCCGTGACCCTTTGTGTCACTAAGAAATTATAGCAATAAGTACTGAAATTAATTCACTGAACATGATTGAAAGAGATAATTTTAACTGTTCTTTCTTGTTATTGAGGCATGGAAACAGATTCTTATATGGCCCAAGCTTTTGATATAGTATTCTTAACATGATTCAAGATATATACACAGTAAGTATATTTAGCAAAATTAAAATAATTTAAAAGTAAAACAAAATCATTTATTTTATCATATAAATAAATAAAACATCAATTCAAGTTATATACACAATCAAATATATTTAAAACACACAAAAACTGTAAACTAAATGTTCAATATATTTACCAAACATAAAATATCATTAATGGAAGGAATATGTCTTTATAATATTACCATAGAACATTCGTATTTTATCTGACAGTTGTGTTCAAGTTTGTTTCTAAAACTAATCATTTTTAATCTCTAATGTAAGAGTTTATTATATATTTGTTACATTTATTTATAATACATTTGCACAACTGTCATCAGTGAGCACGCAAGCCTCTGGACTACTCTGGCTCCATGTCTTTATTTTATTACCAGTGTTTATATTTCTGAAATTTTAAATTAGCAATTTTTTGTGACATTTATATATAATACATTTTTACTACCCTGGATCTATGCCTTTACTTCATTACCAGTGTTTATATTACACAAATATTAAATTAAAAAAAAATTTCTTTTGTTACATTTATATATAATATATTTGCACTACTGTCATCAGCATGCACGCAAGCCTCTGGGCTACTCTGGCTCCATGCCTTTACTTTATTACCAGTATTTATATTTCGGAAATTTTAAATTAAATATTTTTTTGTTATATTTATTTTTAATATATTTGTGCTACTGTCATCAGCGAGCACTCAAGCCACTCGGCTACCCTGGCTCCATGCCTTTACTTTATCACCATTATTATTCAAATTTTAAATTCAAAATTTTTTTTGTTATATTTATTTTTAATACATTTTTGCTACTGTCATCGGCGAGCACGCAGGCCACTCGGCTACCCTGGCTCCATGCCTTTACTTTATTACCAGTGTTTATATTACACAAATATTAAATTAAAAGCAATTTTTTTATTACCTTTATATATAATACATTCGCACTATTGTCATCGGCGAGCACGCAAGACCCTTGCTACCCTGGCTCCAATTTTGGGAATATGGTGATAATATTCTTTTATTTAACATTATTCAGGTAATAAATAATATATTTGATTTAAGGTCTCGACCTCCACGGAAAATGGCTGAACAAACAAACACACAAACAAACAAACGCACCAACTTTATATATGAGCCGCTTATTTTGAAAGTGGCCTAATTCCATTTATGTTAAAATCGAGATATTTAAGGGTTTGCGTTTTACAAAATTTAAAAATATTGTCATTTTATTTATCAACTAATTTTTGTTATAAAAATTCTTAGTAATTTTAAATAAATTTTGTACAATTTGCTGCAAAAGGTAAAGATAACGTAAAAATGTAATTATTTAAATAGCTAGCTAAATTTTTTTGGAAAATGGAATTAGGCCACTTTCAAAATAAACGGCTCATATATAGATTTTAAGGAATATTTCAAAACACAGGTCGATAACGACATTAAATCCTAAGTCAATAGTATTCTCATAAATATATTTTTTTTTTATTTTATTATCTTGTACATCAAGAAATAAATATTTTTTGTCATCTATATTGAAAAATGATCTAAATATCCTTTCGAGTCCATATGTTTCATTTTAATGGGCTAGAAAATTATTATTTTTATTTTTAACTAGCTAATCTACACGGCTTTACCCGGGAAACAATTTAATTCCAACTCTAATAATAAATTACATGAAACGAAAACAATTTAAATTTTCTATAGTTCTGTTACACTTAACTTTTTTTAGATAAACGAAATTAATATAGAATTGAAATTATAGATTACGCAAAAAAGATATAATCTAACACTGATTATAAATTGCACACATTGATAGATTAGATTAAACAAATAATAAAAGGAATATTTTTTTGCTGAACAATATATCAAGAAATTTTGAAAGAAGTATTAGCTCATTAAATGTGATATGTTGTATCTTTTAAATATAATGACACGAATTTTAAACCCCCCAAATCGTTTCAATTAGGAACCAGTTAGTTGAAGAGGCTAAACCATATCACATTACATTTCATTCAATGATTTCAATTTGAAGACTTCACACAGTTTTAAATGTCCAATTAACATTATATCAGTAAACAAAATTGTCTCTTAAAAGTTTGAATAACAATATTTTGATGAAATATTATTTGTTTATGAAGAAGCATTGTATCGAAAAGTGTCAATTGTGTTCCAAATGTTAAATTCTAAATAAATTTTCCATTATGTAATGATAAAAGTTATTATGTTAAGAACTGTATTTATACCCACAAATACCTACATACAGTGATTAAGTTTTATATATGTACATTTTGATTTGAATATTTCTTCATCCATTTTCTATGCAGTATATATTCCCTTATAAGTTTTACTGATTTCAACATTCATAAACGCCTTCTAGTTAGATATCATCGATATATATAATTACTTATCATTTAATTAATAATGATAGGTTAGTGTAATGATAGATAGTAATTAGTGTCCGGCTATATATAGTAGGGCCGGACACTAATTACTAATAATTAAATATTTTAAACAAACGAATTAATCAATCAGGAATAAATAAAGAAGCCTTACAATTATTAAAATTAAACAAAATACTTTAACTATTCTTTTAAGATTAGAATTAAAGGTTCAAATACTATCATTATTATTCCTAATACTATTATGTATACTTAAAGTTAATAAGTTATTATATAACGCATAACTTTCTTTAATGCTTAAACAATTAGATATGAAAAGTTAATTGTAAACTATTGATATTAACTAAAGTTTGTTAAAGTTAATAAGAAATTATTAACCCATATAAAATTACAATAATTGTCTTTAATATCAATCTGAAAACAATAATAAAATTTCTGGTACCTGGTTGTTTCTAATTGAACAAAGCATGTGGAAATATTATCATAACGAATAACCTACCTGCGGCTGCCATTAACAATTAAAGTCTAAATGAAAACAAACAGGTTATACAGCAAACCTTATCTATTATAATATTTTCGGAATATTACCTGAACCACAACTCTGATTTTTAAAAAACTTATCATAAACCATCCCCGGGAAGGTTATTGATTGAAGGTTATAATTATCATTACCTAGGAATTTCCTAAATTTTCACGGCTATTAGATGCATGGTTTCTGAATCTATCGAGCACAAACAAACTGACATACATTCATATTTGTATACATATAGAGGTTATTTGTTGTTACCTATATTCAAATGTTAATGTAGGAAAGCTTTTCTATCACATATGTTGGATTTTTATGGGCTGGAAAATTACTATTTTTCTTTTTAATTATTTTTTGTCATCTATATTCAAATGATAATCTAGGATATCTTTTCTATCACATATGTAAGATTTCTAAGGGCTAGAAAATTACTATTTTTATTTTCCATTATTTTATGTCACCTATAGTAAAATGTTAATGTAGGATATCTTTTTTATCACATATGTTTGATTTTTATGGGCATGAAAATTATTATTTTCATTTTTGATTATTTGTTGTCACCTTTATTCAAATGTTAATCTAGGATATCATTTCTAGCCCGTATGCTAGATTTTTATGGGCTAGAAAATTATTATTATAATTTTCAATTACTTGTTGTCTCCTATATTCAAATATTATTCTAGGATATATTTTTTAGGACATATATTTGATTTTTATGGGCTAAAAAATTATAATTTTTTATTTTTACATATTTTTTGTCACTTATATTCAAATGTTAATCTAGGATATCATTTCTAGTCCATATGATTCATTATTATGGGCTACAAAATTATTATTTTCATTTTTAATTCTTTGTTGTCACCTACTATATTTAAATGATAATCTAGGATGTCATTTCTAGTCCATAGGTTTAATTTATAAGGGCTAGAAAATTATTATTTCTTATCTTAATTATTATATGTCACCTATATTCAAATGTTAATCTAAGAAATCCCATCTAGTCCATAGGTTTGATTTATAAGGGCTAGAAAATTATTATTTATTTTCTTAATTATTTGTTGTCACCTATATTCAAATGTTAATCTAGGAAATCCTTTCTAGTCCATAGGTTTAATTTATAAGGGATAGAAAATTATTATTTCCTTTCTTAATTATTTGTTATCACATATATTGAAATGTTAATCAAGGATATCTGTTTTAGCCCATATATTTGATTTATATGGTGTTCAAAATTATTATTTTTATATTTCATTTTTTGGTTCACCTATATACAAATGTTAATCTAGGATATCATTTCTATTCCATAGGTTAGATTTATATGGGCTAAGAAATTATTATCTTTATTTTTAATTCTTTGTTGTCACCTATATTCTAATGTTAATCTAGGATTTTTTTTCTAGCCCAAATATTTGATTTTAATGGGCTGGAAAAAAAATATTTATATTTTTTATTAATTGTTGTCACATATATTAAAATGTTATTCTAAGATATAATTTCTAGTCCATATGATTGATTTTTATGGGCTGGAAAACTATAATTTTATTTTTCATTCTTTGTTGTCACCTATATTAAAATGTTAATCTAGGATATCTTTTCTACCACATATATAATATTTTTATGCCCCAAAAAAATATAATTTTTATTTTATAATATTTGTTGTCACCTAAATTCTAATGTTAATCTAGGATATCATTTCTAGTCCACATGATTATTTATTATGGGCTAGAAAATATTATTTTTATTTTCAATTATTTGTTATCGCCCATATTCAAATGTTAATCCTGGATATCTTTTCTAGCCCATATATTTGATTTTTATTGAATTCAAAATTATTATTTCTATTTTTAATTCTTTGTTGTCACCTATATTCAAATGTTAATCTAGGATATCTTTTCTACCACATATATAATATTTTTATGCCCCATTAAAATATAATTTTTATTTTATAATATTTGTTGTCACATATATTTAAATGATAATCTAGGATATTATTTCTGTTCCATATGATTGATTTTTATGGGCTAGAAAATTATTATTTTTATATTTTATTCTTTGTTTTCAGCTATATTCAAATGTTAATCTAGGATATTATTTCTACTCCATATGGTTGATTTTTATGGGCTGGAAAATTATTTTTTAAATTTTAATTATTTGTTGTCTTCTTATTTCAAATGATAATCTATTATCTCTTTCCTAGCCCGAATATTTGATTTTAATGAGATAGAAAATTATTATTTTTATTTTTAATTCTTTGTTTTCCGCTATATTTAAATGATAATCTAGGATATTCTTTCTGTTCCATATGATTGATTTTTATGGGCTAGAAAATTATTATTTTTTTTTAATTATTTGTTGTCACCTATATTAAAATGTTTATCTAGGATGTCTTTTCTATGACATATTTTATATTTTACTGGGCCAAAAAATTATTTTCATTTTTACATATATTTTTTTACATATATTCAAATGATAATCTAGGATTCCATTTCTAGCCCATATGATTCATTATTAGGAGGTAGAAAATTATTATTTTTATTTTTTATTATTTGTTGTCTCCTCATATTGAAATGTTAATCTATTATATCTGTTCTAGCCCATATATTTGATTTTTATGGCCTAGAAAATCCTTTTTTTTTTTTTTAATATTTTGTTGTCTCCTATATTCAAATGTTAATCTAGGGTATCTGTGCTAGTCTATATGATTGATACCTGTGTTCTGGAAAATAATTATTTCCATTTTAAATTATTTGTTTTCACCTGTGTTCAAATGTTAATCTAGGATATCATTCCTATTCCATATGATGATTTTTATGGGCTAGAAAATTAATATTTCTATCTTTAATACGTTGTATCACCTATATTCAAATGTTAATCTAGGATATCATTTGTAGCCCATTTATTTGATTTTTATGGGCTAGATAATTATTATTTCTATTTTTAATTAATTGTTGTCAAATATATTTAAATGTTAATCTAGGATATCATTCCTATTCCATATGATGATTTTTATGGGCTAGAAAATTAATATTTCTATCTTTAATACGTTGTATCACCTATATTCAAATGTTAATCTAGGATATCATTTGTAGCCCATTTATTTGATTTTTATGGGCTAGATAATTATTATTTCTATTTTTAATTAATTGTTGTCAAATATATTTAAATGTTAATCTAGGATATCATTCCTAGTCCATATGATTGATTTTTATGGGCTGGAAAATTAATATTTCTATCTTTAATACGTTGTATCACCTATATTCAAATGTTAATCTAGGATATCATTTGTAGCCCATTTATTTGATTTTTATGGGCTACAAAATTATTATTTTAATTTTTAATTATTTGTTATCACCTATGTTCCAATGTTAATCTAGGATATCATTTCTAGTCCATATGATTGATTTTTATGGGCTAGAAAATTTTTTTTTTTATTTTTAATTATTTGTTGTCACCTATATTCAAATGTTAATCTAGGATATTATTTCTAGGCCATTTGATTGATTTTTATGGGCTGGAAATTGTTATTTTTATTTTTAATTCTTTGTAGTCATCTATATTAAGATGTCAATCTATGATATCTTTTATAGTTTCAAATATGATTATTTTTATGGCAGAAAATATTATTTTCATTTTTAATTATTTGTTGTCCTCTATATTCAAATGTTAATCTAGGATATTATTTCTAGGCCATTTGATTGATTTTTATGGGCTAGAAAATTTTTTTTTTTTATTTTTAATTATTTGTTGTCCTCTATATTCAAATCTTAATCTATGTTATCTTTTCTAGTCGATATATTTGATTTTTATGTGCTAGAAAATTATTATTTTCATTTTTAATTATTTGTTGTCCTCTATATTCAAATGTTAATCTAGGATATCTTTCTACATCATATATATTATTTTTATGGGCTACAAAATTATTATTTTCATTTTTAATTCTTTGTTGTCACCTATATTGAAATGTTAATCTAGGATATCTTTTCTAGCCCATATATTTGATTTTTATGGGCTAGAAAATTATTATTTTCATTTTTAATTCTTTGTTGTCACCTATATTGAAATGTTAATCTAGGATATCTTTTCTAGCCCATATATTTGATTTTTATGGGCTAGAAAATCATTTTTTTTTAATTATTTGTTGTCCTCTATATTTAAATGTTAATCTAAAATATCATTTTCTAGACCATATATATTTCATTTTTATTGGCTAGAAAGTTTTTTATATATATGTATTTAAAACAGTTTTTTTGACACTGAAGGGGTGTGCAGAGAAGAAATGAACATAAGAGGATGCATTTGTAGGATTTTCTATAAATACTAGAACTCAATTTGTTCTATTTTGTTGTAAAAGTACGTCGAGGAAAAGGAGTTTATTATTATTTTCTAATATTATTATAAATTGAATGGACAGAACAAACATGTTGAGGTTATCCAAAAAATTGCTAACATTTTGGATAACCAAATGATCATCTGGATTTTTCATCTGGTCAAATACATAAAACATCGTCAACATAGCGATGTCATTTAGCATTGTTAGGTAAAATTTTAGGTAGGTATGTAATCTCAAAGTATTCCATATAAATGTATTTGGGATGTTTACGTATTTAGCCAGATGATGCAAATGTTAGCACTTTTTTGGATAATCTCAACATGTTTGTTCTGTCTATTCAATTTTTAATAGAATTAGAAAATAATAATAAACTCTTTTTCCTGTACGTACTTTTGCATCGAAATAGTAACCAATTGAATTATAGTATTTACAGAAAATCTACAAATGTATCCTTTTATGTTAATTTTTTTCTCTGCACACCCCCCTCAGTGTCAAATATATAAGTATAAAACAAGATTTCACAGAAACACGTGAAATAACAATCAACGATCAAAGTATAATATGAAATTGGGAAAAAAGACTAAGATCTTTCAGCTGTAACAAGCGGTCTTCGTCAGAGTCAAAATCCCAACTGAAACACTAGATGCAGAAACATCATGGTGAGGGGTTGAGAAGAGTGGGAGGAAAGAGTAGTATTTTAAAAGGGTAAAAGCGCAGGAAAGGACTAATGTCCAGAAAGGGATGTTTTGGGAAACAAAGGAGTACAGTAAGAAAGAGTAAAAAACTATCCGCTAGCTGTCAACCCTCTTAGAAGAGGCTATTGACCTCGTAACGAAAGTATCAAGTTTGAAGAGACCGTTACTAATGTTTATAATATTTGATCTATTAAATTTAATTAGAGAGAATTCGATAATATTTCTTCACAACATCGATTTTTCATAGGTAATAAATTTAGATCCGGCCCAATTAATATTATATGGCCAGGTTAACTCAGTGTTTAACGTATTCCCCTCAGAAATGGAGGTCCAGGGTTCGATACCCACCTGGTCTTCAATTTATTCACGCGTTAGATAAATAAATTTCAGTTCGTCGTCCCTTGGAGAGAACGTTCAGCTGTCGGTCTCTTATCCTGTATGATGTCAGCTACTCGTTAAAGATTCCTACTCGAAATACCCTTGAGTTAGGCAAAATTTAAAACTCCCAATGTAGAATCACCGATCAAACAAATAAACCGTAAAGAGCTGATGTTTTTAACTCATTAGGGGATCGGTTTAAACAATAACACATCTAAGTTTTTTTCAGACGTAAATTACAAATTACGCAAAAGTAGGTATAATATAAAAGCGATAAAACTTATTAAAGATAAGTTTTAGTAAAACTTATAAATTTATAAGTTTATAAAACTTATTTATAAATAATAAGTAAAATAATATACTTATTTTACTGTATTAAGTATATAGTAAAATATATTTAATATTGAGATATTTTATTTATCTCGGTTACTAAGAGGTTAGATTTTGAAAAGGAATCAAATTAAAATTTAACAACTATTAATTAAGAGTCATGTTATAAAGGACAACAATTAAAATTGGCTTAAAATTTAATTTAGGTTAAAATTTCCTAATATTATTAGAGTATCATATCATTTAGAACTACCTGAATATACAAGAATATTAGGAACATATTTTAGTCTTGCAAATATTTCAAACATATAACACTTCTTAACTTTTCTTGTTCCTCAGAATTGTGAATTATGGTATAAATTATACTGACTACTATAAATTGCTACTATAAATTGTATTTTTATAGTATTGTTCAAAAATCTATACTCTTAAACTGACTTTATATATCTATATATGTACAACTCAGTGCCTGTGTGTATATATATGTTTTCATACATACTTATGAACTTACAAAAAACTTTATACTTGAATATCAAGTCATTATTACCGAGAAATCAAATAATATTTGATTTAGAAATCAAATTTGGTTTTATTTTGAAGGCTTAAGGGCTTTACGTTGTAAGTATAATTATAATACTTATAATTACTTATTTATAGTAGTCATTTCAAGACTAAAATATTTTCATAATATTCTTTTATATTCAAATATATGATACGTATTTTAAACCCACAAATTATTTCAATTAGGAGCCAGTTAGTTAATAATGCTAAACCATATCACATTACATTTCATTCATTAATTTCAATTTGAAGACTTCACATAGTTTTAAATGTTTAATTAAAATTATAATAGTAGACAATATTTATCTTAATTATTGATAAAATCCAATATTTGATATTTATTTATCAAAAAAAAAAAATAAATAGCACACATTTTTTTTTTTGCAGAAATAATACGAATTTATAGGAAAGTAGATTATCATCAAAATCCAAAAATTACATCATTAACTTTCTAGAGGGAATTTTAAATAAGTTTAAGTTATAAAATATCTTTTAAATTCTTCCAGCAATGGAAAGAAGAAGCTTTTCTCCTAATTTAGAAACATTTTTTTCTAATTCTGTATATACATATATACAGATATATACAGTTATCTATCTATCTATATATATATATATATATATATATATATATATATATAACTTTAAATTACACAAAGCACGACACAGAAAAGAGACTAAAAAGAACACTTACAGAATTCAATATTTCGAACTGTTGTTCGTCATCAGGAGAGTAGACTGGAAGAGAGGACGAAGTGAGAGAGATCTCCCCACGTCGAAGAACGGAGCGTGAATCATATATATATATATATATATAGACATTCAATGATTGTTGTTTCACGTGTTTATGTGAAATCTTTTTATATATAGACATATATATATAGCTTATGTTGTATGATCTTCTGGTCTATACAATAACTATGACGAATTGAATTGAAACCGTTTCATTATACAGAATGCTGTTTTAATGGGTCTGTTAAATATAAAGCCCTTAAGCCTTCAAAATAAAACCAAATTTGATTTAGAAATCAAATATTATTAGATTTCTCGGTAATAATGACTTGATATTCAAGTATAAAGTTTTTTGTAAGTTCATAAGTATGTATGAAAACATATACATACACACAGGCACTGAGTTGTACATATGTAGATATATAAAGTCAATTTAAGAGTATAGATTTTTGAACAATACTATAAAAAAAAAAACAATTTATAGTATACTATTATTAACAATTCTGAGGAACAACAAAAATTAAGAAGTGTTATATGTTTGAAATATTTGCAAGACTAAAATATGCTCCTATTATTCTTGTGTATTCAATTAGTTCTAAAAAATATGATACTCTAATAATATTAATAAATGGAATAAAAACGTAATTTTAACCTAAATTAAATTTTAAGCCAATTTTAATTGTTGTCCTTTATAACATGACTCTTAATTAATAATTGTTAAATTTTAATTTGATTCCTTTTCAAAATCTAACCTCTTAGTAACTGAGATAAATAAAATATCTCAATATTTTATTTGATATCATGTATAATATAATTGTTAATTGATAAATTAGATTAAACAAATATGAAAATATTTTTCGTCAAACAATATAACAAGAAATGTTGAAAGTCTTTAATTATCTTTAATTATCTTAATTAGCTTAATGTTTAAAGAAGCTCTAATTATCTGTTAAATATGATGACTCGTATTTTAAACTCACAAATCATTTCAATTAGGAGCCAGTTAGAAACCCATATTTGAACTTAATATATATTTATATATTTAAAGATAACTCCAAAAATAAATGCCCACTCAATAAAATGTAATCGTTAATTTTGTGATATTAATGAAGTATTATGACATTTTGTTAAATGTTTTTCGTTATAAGTTTTCTTTTGTTTTAGAGAAGTGCAGAGGACGGTATGGTCTCTTTCAAAGTAACCTGTTATACAAGACTGGCGCAGGAATTACAAATGGCGATTTATTGGTAGGCTCGTTATGTTGGTAACGATGGAGGTATTATAGCGGTATTGGACTTTTTCCCTTTCGTGACGCCTTACGGAAACGCATATTCAATGAAGGTGATTTACAATTTGCCGTTATATTCAACAGCCTACTCTATAGAAGGCAACACTGTTCCAGCATTCTTGGAATATTTCCTTCTAATCTTCTCATATCCTGTGATCGTTATCATTTATAAATAATTCGATAAAAAAAAAAAAGAATTAAATAAATCATAAAATAAAAATAAATAACACTATAAAACTGAATAAAAATCATTATAATATTTAACATTTAAAACTAAACGGAGAAATTACATTAGATTTGTTATGTACAGTGGCGATCCTTGCGCCAATCTCCTCAACTACTGCGGTCATCACAGACCACGGGAGTCAGTATTAAACATACCTTTTAGTCTGTTATAACAACAGAGGAATTTCAACTAAAATTTCATTTATGTTCGCGACAATGGACGTGATAGTGCTTTTTGTGTTTTAAACTAGTGATTTAAAAATGCCTTCGGCGAGATTCAAGAGGATTTGTTTGGAATTAAACAGCTGATTACTGATTCAAACAATATTTACTCAGATACAGGTTAGTTTAGCTATACACCTGTTGATTTACCTTTGTTATACAATGTTTTGAACGGTTCTTTCACGAATACACCTGTTGTCATCAACATTCATTAAAATCAGCAAAAATATCCTATAAAACATTACATTAATAAAGCAAAATCATCACTCGGCTTAATATAATTCCAAATATACTAATATAAAACATACATTGTTTTCATTTTGAGATTTTAATTGTTCTTTTGAATTATTTTTCTCATGAATTGTTGTTCAATATACCTTCAATTACTGTTTTTTTCTTATATAATCTAAGTTCTTACCTAACAATTGTCTTTTACCACTACCAAACATTTAATTTCATATACGTATACAATAAACGCTTTACGTAAACTTTATTGTTCTTTATTAATTACTGAAATTGTTTATTACAATTCAAATATAATTCTTTAAACAAAAGAAATTTAATTGTAAACATTTTGTTCTAGTAATAATTACATCCTTAAGTAAATAAACATAATGGTTTATAAGAAGGCACACAATGTGTTTTTAAATATATACGTATAGCTTCTCGACTACTGGTTGTTAAAATTCCAAATACTAATTTAGTTATCGATAATTAAGTCCAAATTAATAACATCTTATATCAAACCGACGTTTCGCCGGAAATTGTTCGGCATTCTAAGGATAAATTCCAAACAATTTATTGCAAATTAGTAATGCTATAAACAACTATGAAAAAAAGGGAAAAAAATAAGGCAATAACATTGTATTTTGTTTGTCTTGGTTGCTTATTGTGTTTTTGTTTTTGTTCTTGAATATTCTGCAGAGGTATTCTGATGGAGTTATTTGCAGTATTACTAATCATTTAAATTGTTTTTAGCATTACTATTAATAAAAGTAATAATGTTATAAATACGTCTGTCAATAAAATCAACAATACTGTACATTTTTGGTTTATTTTTCTTTATTTTGTGATGTTGCTTATTGGTTGTTTTGTTTGCTGGTATTTAATATTCCGTAGAGGTATTTTTTTTTTCAAAGTTGTGTGTAATATTACTAATTTTCAAGAAATGATTTTTTTTTAAACCACTTGAAAATACCGAACAATTTTCGGTAAAACGTTGAATTGAAATAAGATATTAATTTGGACGTATCCTCGATAAATAAATTAGTATAGTTGAAAGATAGGTTTCTTGAGGATTTTTTGATCTAAAGAAATGAAACTCCTGTTTATATGCCGACAATTCGACAAAAATATTTTTGTAGCATTGAAAATGCCAAAAACCTTTTGGTGAAACTTCGACGTATAAACAGGAGTATAATTTCTTTAGACCAAAAATCATCAAGAAATCCATTTTTGAATTTTAAATATCAGTGGTGGTCGAGAAGCTATATCAATATGAATTAGTATATATATATATATATATATATATATAATATATATATATAGTTCAATATAGACAAAGAAACATAGAGAAATCAAAAGAACACACTTACAGTCTCTAATTTTCGGTTTGAACCGTCTTCAGGAGAGATAAGAGAGGAACTCTCCTGAAGACGGTTCAAACCGAAAATTAGAGACTGTAAGTGTGTTCTTTTGATTTCTCTATTTTTCTTTGTCTATATTGAACTATATTTGTCCGTTTTGGATCGTATTTCCAGCGAAAAAGGATATATATATATATACTCAAATACATTATATATACTCAAACGTCAGTTGGGTTTTTGACTCTGACGAAGACCGCTTGTTACGGTTGAGAGATCTTTGTCTTGTTTTCCCATTTTATTTGTGGATTGATCGTTGACATATACATATGCACATATCAATGATCAAACCACAATAAGAAAATGGGAAATATTTGTGGTTAGATCATTGATTGTTATTTCACGTGTTTATGTGAAATCTTTTTATATACACACATAAATATATGTATTTATATTAGTGAAGGTTGGTAGCAATCCTTCTTGTAAACATGTTTTTAAAAACTTCATGCCAATTTCCATGCTTCATTACCTTTTTAGAGAGTTTTTTCCTAGTGTCCTGCATTTTCTTTTGAGTTTCTCAGGGAATATAAAGAAATCAACAAATAAATTGTTTTTTTTTTTATTGCCTGAGTAACTCCAAAGAACATGCAGCAGGACACTGGAGAAACTCTCTAAAAAGGTAATGATGTATGAAATTGGCATGAAGTTTTAATATATATATATATATATATATATATATATATAAGTTTCGTTAAACGACCTTTGTACTAAGCCACAAATAAATTTCATTGACCATACTAAGGCATGAATAAATTTCATTGACCTGTGCTAAGGCATTAATAAATTTCATTGACCTGTGCTAAGGCATTAATAAATTTCATTGACCTGTGCTAAGGCATGAATAAATTTCATTGACTGTGCTAAGGAATGAATAAATTTCATTGACCTGTGCTAAGGTATGAATAAATTTCATTAACCTCTGCTAAGGCATGAATAAATTTCATTTACCTGTGCTAAGGCATGAATACATTTCATTGACCTGAGCTAAGGCATGAATAAATTTCATTGACCATACTAAGGCATGAATACATTTTATGGACATTTAATATAAATATTCTCATTGAATATAACG